>PVKN010006254.1:0-28878 GCA_004027915.1 Capromys pilorides
CTACACAGATCAGATTCGTGTGATTCTCCTGTTTTCAGCCTCCCAAGTGCTGGGATTACAGGCACACATCACCACACCCAGTCTCAGTCACCATCTCAGCCTTCCTGGGAGTGGGGCCTGCATGGCATGCCTGGGAGTGAGCCCCGGTTACTGTGCCTGCCTAAGCAGGCACTTTAGTCTACTGACCTATCTGGTCAGCCCTTAACTATGCTTTTAAATGTCTATTTTCAGATAAAAATATGAAAAACACCTAGTTGGCACTTTTCTGTTATCTCCAACCTCTAAACCTCTGGCTGGTTTAACAGCGGCGCCAATGAAAGCTCTCATGGAAAGTATCAAGTATGTTTTCGAAAGGCAAAGGGTCCAATGATTTTTCCAAATTTTGCGTTACAGGTGGCAGTATGTGGCAAATGTGCTGCCGCAACACACTCTCTCTTAGCAGACAGCACTTGCACCAGGTTCCCACAGGCAGATTCCTTACCAGCCTCCTTGGGAAGTGAGGACTAGGCAGAGATCCCAAGTGATTAAACAAGGCTGACTTATGTTAACAACTAACTTTAAACCGCTTTATGATTAGCAGTAACATATCATGGAGTCTATTAAAAAATATTCAGGTTCATCTATGGGATTAAACATCTGAACACCTGCCCAAATCTCATCTTGGTGGGAACCCCCAGGTTCTGCATAAGCAGAACATAAAGAAGTGGTGGTACTGGCATTATTTATCAGGAGTCTCACTTGTGACATCTGGTGGCACAAATGAAAACTTCACAGTGTTAGGCAGAAGTAAACAGTGCAAACCCATGAAGGCTGTGGTATTAAGAGATAACTCAAAGGTTATTTTTAAAAATGAACACTAGCCTGGCATCTATGCTCTGCTACAATCAGCTGTGCACTTTTAGCAAATAACTGGTTCTCTTTTTTAAAACATAATTTTCCCCTTTAAAAAGAAGAGACTAGGGGTCAGGGAAATAACTCAGTGGAATAAGAGCTTGCCTGGCAAGCGCAAGGTCCTGAGTTTGATCTCTGGTATCAGCAAAAAAATAAAAAATAAAAATAAATAAAAAATTAAGGGATTAGTCCACATTTGAATCTCTATTCTAAGTTTTTTTCTGTGTACACTAGCAATATCTCCAACAATTAGTTTTAACTGCTGATGGAGTTCTTACTTTAACTCTGAGATAGAGGACAGTAAGTAGTCAGGCATAGAAGTGCTTAATCCCAGAACTCTGGGAAGCTGAGGCAGGAGAATTGCCATATTCAAGCACAGCCTATTATTATCAATTCAACAAAATATAATTCTACACCTGTGCCCCCGTGTCGGAATACATAGGATGCTCATTACACGTCATTCCTACTTTTATACAAGAGCCACCATTGCTGTATGACAACTGCTAGCATACAACTAAGTAATTAATTGTTGTTTGAGATATCAATAAGTGCTAAGGGGAAAAAGCAAAGGCCATACAAAAGTCATGGGTAGGATGAAAACAGAAAGATGGTAGTGAGAGGAGTCTGTGTGGAGGTGACTTTAGATGCTATTGAATTTAATGCCCAGAAACAATAAACCAGGAGAAAAGTATCAGGCGAGAACAATCTATACACAAACCTAAAATAGTACAAACTGGTTTTACCTGTTCCAGGATAGTACAAGATGTCCACAGGGCCAAAGCACATTTTCTCTTCCTGATTTCTACTCTGATTCCTCTAAGGTACAACACACCCTAAATGATTTTCATTCTTTAAACTTGCTAAGATTTGTTGCAAGGTTCAGGATATGGTCTATCTTTGTATAAGATAGTAATGATGAACCTTTTAGAAACAAACAGCAACTCAGAACCCACTTATTTATCACAAAGTGCCCAGACTACAATTAAACCTAAATACTGAGATATTAGTTTATAATAAATAATTCAAAAATTAACATTTTGTCTTAAGAGAAAAACACAAAAACCTGTGCAAAGGTTTGCCACCACTGGTACATGACCTGTGAGTACTTGAAAACAATATGTTATTAGGTGACATATCATACAAACACCAATGTGATCCATGTGATTGGGGGTGTTGAATTCTTCAAAATCTTTGTTGATTCTCTCTGTAGTTGTCCTATCAGTTGTCAAGAGAAGAGTGTTTATGTCTACAATTGTCACTGGGGATGTACTTACTGTGTTCTTATTTTATCTGTACAAGCTTTTGCTTCAGTTTTCAGCTCTCCTGTTTGGGCACAGGCATTTAGAATTGCTAAGTCAACATGGTTTCAATGTCCCTTTCTGTCTCTTAAAATTTCACACACTCAAAAGTCCAATGTACCTGATATTAATATAGCCACTCTCATTCTCTTATGATGAATGTTTACATGATTCACCTTTCTCCATTCTATTACTTTGAACCTCTCCATGTAATTTAATTTGAAGTAAGTTTCTTAAAAACAATATACAGTGAGGTCATGCTTTTAATCTATTCTGCCAGTCCATCTTTATTGTTTTTTATTTAAAAAAATTTTTATTTTACTGAAAAATAAAAATAAATAGCAGAAACAAAGACAGAAACAGGGTAATGCACAACAACACATATGTTACATATTTTAAAAACCAATAATACCTAATTAATAATGGTTATAATATTATACTTTCCAATTGCCAAATCTGTTGTTCAGATAGACAGGTATAAGCAGGCAAGATTGGGCATATAATTGAATATTGGCCAGTCCATTTTTAAACCAATAAACTTAAGACATTTTTCCTATGTTGTTAGGAACCCAGGTCTCTCGGTATGCTAAGCATGTGCTTTACTAGTGAATTATACCTCTAGCCCCTAAATGCAATTACTGATATCAGTCACATCTTTACACCTTCATCTACTTTTTTCGTTGTTGTTTTCTATTTGTTATCTGTTTTTCTTTTCTCATTTCCTCTTCGTTGCATCCCTGTGTGTAACTTAAATATTTTTAGAATTTCTTAATTCTGCATACCTGGGATAAGAAGCACTTACTTAGTTTTCTTAGGAAGACACTTAGGATCCTGGGCTTAACGATGGGATGATGAACAAAGTCCAGGAAAAGGCAGGATTAGATAGGATGGAGACATAAACAGGGATGGTAACAGTTATCTGAAGGTAAGAGCACAACTGTGCTATCCATAGACTCATCATTTTTATAAAGGTCAACTACCACAAACAGAACTCTTATGGTCATCTGTCCTGTCTCATGGCTTTAGAAACTAATAAACATAACATGAATATTAGGTATTATAAAACAAAAATAAAGCCAGAGGTAACACAGGTATTTAATCTCAGACAGTTGTGGAGCTGAGGCAGGAAGAACATTTGAGATTTGAGATTGGGATCAAGGCTAGCCTGAGTAACACAGTAAAAGAAGGAAAGGAAAGGGGAAGAGAAGAAAGGGCAGGACAGGGCAAGGCAGGGCAGGGCATCACAGGGCAGGGCTAGAGGGAGGGAGAAGAACAGTAATGCCATCTCCTTACATTAATACAGTGATTTAAAGCATATCCATGATATTTACCCTGAATAGGTACTTCTTAGAAAACCAGAAGAAATAAACTGATCAGCAACAAAAAGTAAGAAAGCTTTCCTCAATTAAAAAAAAAAAAAAACTTGGGCTGGCCAGATAGCTCAGTGGGCTAAAGTGTCTGCTAAGGCAGAACACAGTGGCCAGGGTTCAATAGAGACTGGGTGTAGTGATGCGCACCTGTAATCCCAACACTTGGAAGACTGAAAGCAGGAGAATCATAAGAGTTTGATCTGTGTAGTGAGACCATTTAGATCCTGTACTAAATACATAAAGTTCAAAAAAAAAAATCAGAAACAGAAGACCTGCCTCATTACAAAGCACCATGGTACCTCAGGTTCAGGGAGACTCAGATGAATGTGAGAGGTGCCACCGATAGAAATGACCTGGGCAAGATGGAGTTTCTGAGACAGCCACGCTGCCAGGCCATGTCCACCTCACTGCTGGGTCCTGCATCTGGCCTGGCCTCCAAGCCACAGGTAGGTGCCTGCCACTGTTGCCCTGCCAGCTACAGAAGAGACAGTACAACATGAGACACTCCAGTATTAGCCCAAGATGCCTGGATTCCCCCAGCCACATGTCTTACCCCACCACAAAAGAGAACCAAAGTGTGACAGACTCATGAGAGCAGCGAGCAGCTTAGCTATAGAAAAAAGTCATGTCTGAAAAAGCACAAAGTATCACCAATGTGTCATTTTCTTTCACTTCTGTTATGCTTTCTCTTGTAGAATACTAGTAGTCATTTTTGTCAGCATTTTAATCTACCTGCTTTGTTCACCTCTTAAGTCTTATCTGATATCACTGTTCTTTAACGGAACAGCCCACATTTCATCCTGCTTTGGATCTCCTCAAATAATCTAGTTTTTAAAACTCAGACTAGTGAAATTTGAGACTAGAAAATTCTCTAATTGTGGTGCCTATGGATTGCAGGATGTTTCAAAAACATCCGTGATCTCCATGAGCAGCAGGCCCCTCTCCTCAGATGTGGCAATAAAAATCAAGGGAGTCCCTAGATTAAGAATCAGGTAAAATGGTTAGCCGAATGAGTGAAGGAACCTGTAAAGGTCTTGTTCACGCACATTTCATTTTGAGGAAAATACACATCTACTTAGATGGCAAGTGCAGAGAAGACCTGTGTACCTGGCACCCCAGATTTCTGTTGGCCCCATCTTACGTACGAGTCACTTTTAAAAGCAGGACACCAGCATGGACGTATGCGTTGAGTTCTTCACTAGTTTATCACCTGGGTAGATTTGTATAACAAGCCCCCAGTCCACATACACAATTGCTCAACCCAGGCTATTCTGGAAAGGAACAAAAACACTAAATACTGGCGAGGATATGGAGAAAAGCAAATCTTGAATACTGTTGGCAGCACTGTAAATGAGGACAACACCATGAGAAATAGTGTGGAACCTTACCTTTGTTTGCCTGTTTGAAATTTTCTCTTGTCTAATATAAGCACTTAATGTAATAAATTTTCCTTTACATGACTTTTTGAGCCACACAAATATAACTGCACATCCACATCCCTGGGCAGCAGGTCCCATACATTTGGAAAACAAAGGACCACTGGCTGATACAACAAACCAATTCTAAATGCATGCATGACATCTGGGCTCACTTCAAAAACAATATCATTATCAACTCAGGCCTCAAGGAAGCTAATCCTGATTTTTAAATATTTAAAAGCCTAAATAATTCATTATAATTATATTGTGATTAATTACTATTTATTTACTTAAATAACAGTTTGAGCACGTTTATCATTCCATCTTTCCAGTGCCTGCTCTAGACCTCCACTGTAGATAGCTTTCTGCCTTCATCAAGCTTTTACTGCCATTTCTCTAACATCAAAACAGGTTTTTTAAAAAAGTATACAGCTCTGAGTTATAGACCTATTTCCTAGAGAGCAGGAAGTGCTTTATTGTCCCTCCTGGGTGTCTTAATATATACCAAATAAACAATACCACCTTTTTATAACACTATAATTCACACTCTACACTAAGGGAGGAGGTATAGAATGTTATTTAAGCAAGTGATGAAATTCACACCTGGTTTTCTTCTCTTTTTTCAGTTCTATGTTCCCTTGAACTCTGTAAATGTGTAATTTGAATTTAGTGTTGTTTTTACTTAATTATTTGGACTGCAGCAAAATGTTTCTTTGTAATTCCTTCCTTCTTTTTGTGTTCTTGCAAATCCTGGAACTCACGGGGTTCCGACAACTTTTTATTTAGCCCTGCATCTAGCCTTCTGTGTTTCCTCTTGGACCGTGAAATATGCTCCTCACAATAGCATCCAGGAGCTCTCTGGCAATCTCTTTTCTGTCCTCCCTACTCATGAAAATTAGAACTTGCTAAGAAAACTGTTCCTCTTCATACGTTCGTGGAAAGTAGCCACTCCAAGTGTACTCACTGGCTCCCCTGGTAGCACTCATAACCATGAATAATCTTCCATGGTGTGCACACAACATAGTAAAGAATTCACTTTTAACATGAATAACTGGGCAGAAGTGATGAAATGTCACTCCTAAGACCAAGTTACAGGAAACCTAGGTCTCTTGTCTTAGGGCTTACTCTCACTCTCCCCTGGATTCTTCTTCCTGAGGAGCCAGATGATATAAGAAATGACAGCCCAGCAGGGAGGTCCATGACATGAGAGACTAGGGCCTGCTCACCAGCAGGGTAATCCAAAAAGACACCCCTCTGCAGCCCTTCCCCCTACCCTGCCTTCAGTGAAACTGCGGCCAGTTTGAGCCAGAGGCAGTAACTAAATCAACAGGGACCAAGTGAAGCCATGCTCAGGTGGCTGATCCACAGAAATATGAATATTAAATGTTTGTTTTTTAAGCTAAGAAATGTTACGACAATTTTCTACACAGCAGGAGATAGTAATCTCAGAGAGAAGATCTCTACAGTAAGGCCTAGTTACTTATATTTAGCTCTTCCTCTTCTAAGAAACCTATGATGGAAGAGGATCTCTTCACTCCAGCTCCCCCTATGGTCCATGTGCAAGGAAATACAGCATCATCATGACCTAAACTGTGTACAATGTTTTCAAACTGAAGCAACGAAAATAGAATAAAAGTACAAGAGCTCAACCTTCAACCTTTTGGTCTATTATCAATGCTCATCTCAGAGAAGCCTGGGCACTAGAACTTCATGGTTCAAAATAGTTGGGGCAGACTACAAATGATGTCTTCTTGACAGACCCAGAAGATCTTAGAAAGCTTTGAAAGCTCTTGCTCTGCTTCCCTCTATTACTGCCTCCACATCTCCTTTCAGGTTACCACCTACACCCTTTTGTCCTTCTTTAATTAAAAGACAAAAAGTAAACAGGCAACTAACCTTTAAAAACTTAAAATTTTCATTCACAAAATTTGGGAATCACAGCTATAAACCAGTGTGACACTGCCACTCTGAGCACTTCACGTAGCAAGCTGAGAACACACAAGCTAACCTGGTGCTTGGGCACAAACACAAAGCAAAGTAATGGGGACTGGTTAGCAAGCAACACTGCATCTGCCAGCTCCACTAACACAAGGCAGCAGTTATGCAAAAACATCATTTTCAAGATGAACAGCAGGCTCTGACAGAGAGTTGTCATGTCAGCCAGGTCTGCTTTAGACTCATCAGACATGCTCCTATGTAATGGAGTCTCTAGTCAGAAACAACTCTAAAAGGAAACTTTGGACCAGGCCTGACCAAACAAGAACTGTACGACAGGGTTGAGACATGATACAGCTGGCCTCGACTGGCTTAGTAGATAACTTAAGAACTCAAAACAACACTTTCTTATGTTTCTTATTTTAAGACATCAGCAGTCTGGATATCTTAAGTAGTTTGGCTTACATAGTGCTTTACCCCCAAGGCCACAGCAGGGTAAGGAGTCTGGGATGGGCACTCTGGCTCTACAATGGTCACCCAGGGGCAACCAGCATGAAGTACTGATATTGAGCATCTCTAGTGTGCTTTCAGCAATAGATTATAGACATATATATTTCATGTTCCCAGCCTTGTAACAATCCTAAATTTGGTTCTATTATTATCTCCAGCACTGATGAGGTAATCATTAATGCAAAAGACTAAGTAACTTACCCACAACAGCTAGAATATGCAGAGCCAGGATTTTAATCCTGTAGTTCTCATTCTAGAGTCTAAGATCTTCACCAGCTTACTGGCTCTTCGAGGGAATAATAGATACTTGAAAGGAATGGATGGGTTAGTAAATATAATCATTCGATTTTTTTATCTTCTGGAGTTCCATGCCCAAGGAGGGGAAATAATGGCATCTAATTGCAGCTTACAAAGAGTTGCAAAGTTGTACTAAAATTTAAAAAATAAATAACATGAAACACATTTGTTTACACTAATTTTAATAAAATTATATCCTGGACTAAATTTCTACTGCCTCAAGGGAACACTGAAACACAATGTGGCACAGAGTTGAAAGGAACAGTTTATTTACTACAGGCAATTTTTTTCTTTATAAGTACAAAAATCCTATCGGCTAAATGACAAATCACAAGACAGTCTTCTACATGAAGATGTAAAACTCAAGAATTTTGATGTACTTAATAACATTAATCTGAGGCAGATGGTTGAATGCCTCAGGAGTCCCAACTTGTTAAGGGGCTACTCATCTCGCCATCATACAGGTGAAGACACTGAGGCTCAGTCTGATGCTGCAACTGAAACAGTATAGTGCAGTCCCCCTCCAAACACATTCTGTTATCCCATAATTTGCTTTACCACCTGGTAACTTGTAAATCTAACACACTGGCACTAAAATGAGACTATTCTAAGGAAAATCTAAGTCCCCTCAACTGACGGCATGTCTGATGAAAATTCCTTCACAAGCAATCCTAATCTTGTCTGAGCTGTAGTGGATACATAACAGGTACTCAAACTTTCACTGACTTCTTTGACAATTGCATTAATCTCAGGTAGGTCAGAAGCATTAAATACCCTTCTTATCTAGAAGCACAAAAGCAATAATCAGAAGTAAGAATTACTCAAAAGAGAGTAGCACATTTGCCAAAGGTATTGCCAGCATCAAAAGGAGCAACAAGGAAAAAGAAATCCACTTTGTCAGGCCATGTGTCTCTGTTTGAGTTTCTAGTAGTGTAGTGGACATAAAAACTCCCTTACAGTAAATAAAATTTCCAACAAAGGAAAAGTCAATGGGAATCACACAGCAGACAGATGTGGGCCAAGTGAACCAAAGCAGAGCAAACTGACCTAGAATGTTTCATACCCCACATTAGCTCAGGACAGCCTTTAATAAAATACTGAGAATGACAGCCTAGAGCCTGACAATCCACATGAGTACTTAAGTATATTTACTCCTGACCCCATAGAACCATTACTGCACAGCATACAACAACATAGCATTTCGAAGATCTGATAGGCAATCTAATTAAAATGTTCTGAAAACTTAAGGCTGCCTCCACAGAGAAAGTTAGTTTTCTTAGTAAAGTTACCAAATTCCTATTGCATTTATTTGTATGAGAGAGAGAGAGAGAGAGAGAGAGAGACAGAGAGACAGAGAGAGAGAGAGACAGAGAGACAGAGAGAGAGAGAGACTGTGTGTGTTTCTTTCTTAGCTGACTGCTTTTATGAAAAGGAAGAAATTGAGCTAAATAATATAATTTACTAAGAGAAAAAAATCTGTAGTGGGGTAACCTCAGTAGCTCAGTGGTAAGAGCTTAGACACTGGACCCAGGTAGTGCTGAGTTGGAGCCTAGCTATCAGCAGGCAGAAAGTTGTTAGAACAGTTCGAGTTTCAAGTTCCTTCTTTTCAGATAGAGAGAACTCCCACTGCGGTAGCCACCTGAGCAACTACTTCTCAGTTTGTGGGTGGGCAGAGCCGTGGAGAAGCAAGTCCCTTCCTGGCCATGCTGCCAGTTCCATCACTCACAGCCTTCCTTCTCTGTCCTTGTGCGCGGTACAGCTATGCTAAAAACGTGGCTCCTCCACTATGCTAAATGACTAAGCCTTACAGAGTGCTTTCCTCATTCCTAAAAACTCTGATGCACACATATCCTGAGCTAGAAACAAATTTCATTTTAAACACTGGGATTTGGGAATTGGTCTTTACAGTAATGTATTCAGAATACTTCATACATTGATGGCAAAAACTAATAAAACAAGGTCTCATTAAGCTGTCCCTAAGCACTCAAAAAAGGCGCACAGGGCTGGGTAAGACACAAGCATTTCTTCCAGATATTTACAAGATGGTTCAGTTGAGTACTTTCCTCACATCTTGTGGAAAAACAACATAACTAAGTTCAAATATATCACTAATATTTTTTCCTTCCTTCTTTCCAGGTTCCACTGAAGATGTAGAGATGATTTTGATAAACTTTTAGTTAAATCCAAAGAAATCAACTCGCCCCCTATAGATTCAGATTCAAACAAGATAATTTCTCCATGAGTTCGCTGAGTAAGTTTAGTTGATAGATAAATTTGGCAGGATAAGTAAGTTTAGCAGGAATACATACTAGAACATTTATCAAATGTGAACTATAATAACATAGCAATACATTTTCTTCTAAACAACTGATAGCAGAAGTAGAATAAAATTGCTAGCCAAATTCATTTGAATACCCTGATTCTTTAAGAAAATAACTGTAATTTAAATGTACATACTTGGGGAATATAAGATTTTTGAAGCCATACTTGTGTGGTACTCTGAATTATAAACATAATCCTTTTCTACCTGCATTACACAAACCAGAATGACCAACTAGTCACAGTCTCTCTGAGACCTAACTGGTTTTAGCACTAAAAGTTCTGCAAACCAAGAAAGCCCTCATTCCTAGGCAAACTCAGTTTGCCAAAGTCTGTGAAGGTTTCAAACGTCAAAGGAAAACACTCAAACGAGGAAGGCTGGTCCTATAAATCTGAAGATAACCTTTCAAGCATCATGATAAGAAGACACATGTTCCAAAGTGTAAAAATACAAAACAAGGACACTGATTGGATCATCTAAAGGGCTCTTCATTAAAACCAAGATAAACAACAGGATATGATATAAACTATGAACTTTTAGAATAAAACTCACACTGTCAATGTAATTTGAGCCTCTTTTTAGAAGGTTACACTAGACATAACAATTGATAAACTGTACTGTATAAGAAAAGCCACCGAAATGGAAAGAAGTTTGGTGCTACAGTCATTCCCTCCTTTATCTGTTCCAGGAGCTTAAAGTAATCACTGAACCTCCATCTCCCTCTAAAGAACAAGGACTCTTTTTGTTCACGCCTGGTATAATAGAACTAAACCTAGCACAAAGAAGGCGTCCCTGTGTGATGTTTCACTAAATGAGTGAAGGGACTCAATGAATATCCATGTCACAATTGTATAACCTCACAAACTTAGTTGGGGTAATTTATTAGGCTTTCTGGTCACATATGTTTCAAAGTAATTTCTAAAACACACCAGAAGAAAATTAATATTTATATTCAACAACCAGAAACAAAGTATAATTTTTTTAAAAGCTTGAAAATACATTCACTGTAAGGAAAGCAGACTGTAGAGTCTCTCTCTGGGTCAGGGTTTGAAAGAGGAATGCAGGAAGAATTTGGAAGGAATGTGAATGAGGACACGAAAAAGCTGTTAAGAGGGATAGAAGAGGAAGCCCTGAACTAGGAGTAGGAGGGCTCCAGGGCATCTTGTGCCAAGGTAGGTCAGGCAGACTTCCAGGCGATGGGGAAGGGAGCCCTTGGAACAGCCTGCACACTCAGGAAGTCCAGGACCAATGTTCCCTACTTCTGCCCTCCTGTGTGACTGCATCACAGAAAACAGCCCTTAGGCCAGGATGGCTACACAGGGGCAGCTGCAGGTAGTAAACAGGAACTGCCCAGCATGGGCCGCTCACCTTGGAAAATATCAAATCTGAGCCCATCCAAGAAGGAAAAATGATAAAATCAATATTAGACTTGTTACCATTGCCTCTAAATATGAAACTCTACTAACAGGTAAAAAGAAACACTAGACATGTGAGGACACAGCTCCTTTACCACATTAAAAAAAAAAAAAAAGTCGTAAGACACAACTGACACTCAAAAATTAATAATGTATTAGAAAATATTTGCATTGATACTGAGACACTCTACTAGCATCCTTTATTCATAATTCAAGGTTCATAGAGACATCTTCAAAGTTATGACACAGTCTAGATAGGCCAACCCAATGCAATGCAGCAAGCAGCTCAGGTACTATAAATACCACCTTCCTGAGCGCATGAATAGTTCTACAAGTACAAGTTTAATGCACTGAACCTGGCAAGGCCAAAGATCGTAGCACATTCATATTCCACAGACAAAATTTTTAACATAGGTCCGTTTCTCAAAGATTTCAGTATCAAAACTCTAGAAAACATACCACACTTTTCTCAGCTGCTGAGGAGTTTTAATACATCAAACCCTTATTCCTTTCTCTGTCCTGCTTACCATGTCCTCCCTATTAGGCTCACGTAGCAGAAACATAAAAAACAAATTTTTGAACCAATAAATAAATTTCACAATGTATACAAATAGGTACAGGCAAAGATAAAAAGACAGAACCCAAACCTCTGTCTGCCCAAGATCATATTTTATTACACTGCTTTACAGTGTTTCCATCTGTATGACATGTTTAGTTACTAAAACTGGTAACCTCTTTGGGAAAAAGCCATTGTCTCAAACATAAATTAAACTGCCCTGACAAAGAACATAAATAAATAAATAAAACCAAACAACAGGTAAATTGTATGAAAATTATTTTATTGTAATACATGAAAGCCATCCAGTGTGCTGGCATACCACATACCTGTCAATCCCAGCTCTCATCTTGTACCTTGGCACAAGCTGTCCTGGAATCGTCCTACCCCTACTTCAATGCTTCCACTTCCCTCCCTCTTAACAGTTTCTTCATGATTGAGGCATAAGGATCACAAATCTGAGGCCGACCCAAGCAAGTCAGTGATACCCTGGCTCAAAATAAAATGGGCTAAGGATATAACCCAGTGGTTCAATTCCCAGTATCACCAAAAACAAACAAATAGGCAAATAAATAAAAAAACCATACTGAAGCAGAGCAGACAAATGTGACTATTTCTTCAATGAAGGGCTCTGTTATCCCTGTAACTTAGTATGGTACACACATGAAACTTCTAATTTCTCAAAGAATCAGTAAATGGGGCAATAACTGCATCCATCTGTCCACTCTAGAAAAGATCAGGAATTTCTACACCAGCATTTTTATCCTGTTTCCATATGACTGAAATCAACAATCAACCACATAAAAATGGTTTCAAAAGCCATGCTCTGAAGAACCACCCTTTCTGCAAATGGGTTGCTTTTACTTTCCAATATACTCCTGGAAAACTTTAGACACTGTTTTCATTGGTTTTTTGTTTTGGTTCTGTTTAGTTTCCTTTCCTTTCATTTGGTTTTGTTTTGGTTTGTACCACAGTCTCACTAAATAGTCCAGCCTGATTTTGAATTTAGTTTGTGATCCATACTGGCCTCCAACTCGCTGTGATTCTTTTGCCTCAGCCGCCCAAGTGCCAGGGTTATAGTACATGCCCAGCCTCAATACTGTCTTAAAAAGCACAGAGATAGGAAGTTCTGTGTGGGAGAGTTTGCAAGAGAAATCTCACCAGGGGGTGCACAGGCACTGAGCTTCACACACAGGGCACACACACAAACACAAAAGCAGCCCTGCACCTAAACTGACTTTGGGGTCCCCTGATTCCCCTCATCCTGACAAGACCCACAGTCCCCATCCCTCCCCATACTGGTGTCCAGAACAGGGAAAGCTGCAGAAAGGGAAAATCTGCAAGTGAGCCTGACAGGCTGCACAGTATCTACCCAATACTCAGTTTTCTCTTGGTGCTTGGAGGTGGAAGCGTAATTTCACTGGGAAATGGGACAGCTAACCAAATGACTGCAAGTCTTGCCCTTCACCAAAGAGATAGAGGGCCAGTGAAGTATGAGTAAAGTGGCTGAGTGGGGCTTTCAGAAACGCTCCTGAAACAGGGACAGAGGCGTCTCTGGCTCACATGCCTTCAGTTTCACCTCCTTTTTGCTTTAAACTCCTTTCAGAACTGCACTTCTGGTGAGAACAAGAGCCCCACCTAGGGGTGGTAGAATGCAAAACAGAAACCCCATGCACCTTAGGTGCCATGGCCACCATTTCCTGGGAGAAAAGATGAATAGTGGCCTAAAGTCCTGCTCAGGCCACTGTTCTGAGTCTCTGCTGTTTACCTTTCTACAGCTTCCGAAGGACACAGAGACTGTGCACTCATAGGTTGGCCAGAACAAGGAGAGCATGGTGAAGAGATTCAACAGCCCAGAGCTGCTAGGGGTGACCCCTGGCTCCCTGGCTCGGCAGGCCTGAAGAGCTCGCCTACACTGAGCAAATGTCTCGCCACGTAGCTCCTGGCCCTTCCGACGAGGGAAATGGTTACCTGCTTTGGAAGATGAGGCCAGGGGCATACCGAGTTGTGCCCCTGAAGCACTTGGCACTGCACTCAGCATACAGGATGGACTATGTGGAAGATGCCATTGCAAATAAGAGTCCACATGAGTCTATAAGACAGAAAAAGCCCCCCAGAATGCTTGCTTTGAGCCCTCCAGAAGGAGACTGACAACACTAAATAATTGGGAGGGAATATAATTGAACACAAGAAATGAGAAGCATGTAGATGGCACACAGGAGATCAGAATTAACCCTGGAGAGCCCTGGGGCTCGGCAGCACGGGCGAAGAAGGAAGCACAGAGCCAAGGCCATGCAGCACAAGCACCCTTAGTGCTTCACTCTGCTCACTCCTACAGCCCCTGCAAGCTGTGCACATGCTACGTGCCCCTGGCCCCGAAGACTTGAGTCATCTCAAGGTCACTGTGTTCACCCTGTTCAGCACCAAGGAAACCCCGATGGGCTCTGTCTTCCATGGTACAACCAATCTGTGGACAAGCCCATGTGGAGAGCCCACGAAATGCGGCTCTCATGATCAAAGTCCTGAGGTATTGTAATTGTAATTTATTTTGATCAATATGGGCAAGTTAAATAGTTACACAAGGCTAATGGCTACTGCACAGGTCTGACACAGATCCAGATAAGTGCAGAATGTAGCAACATTCCTACCTGCCTCAAGCCTGCAGCATGCCCTCCTAGACGGCAATGTCCGTCAGCAGATGAATGGACAAAGAAAATGTGGTACTGGATAAGCTTCAGCCCTGAACTATGTTAAGTCAAATAAATCAGATACACAAGCTTAGATACTGCATGATTTCTCTTATATGACAAACCCAGAATATAAATAAGCAGCAAAATAAAAGGCAGTAGGAAGTAGGGAGACAGAGTTTCTTCACATAGGAAGGGATGAAGAGATGGGAGGTGAGGGAAGGGAAGGGATAAAAAAGAGTTCAGGGTGTTGTGTCCAACCACTAACTTCCCACAGGGAGTGTGGTCACTACATACTGCAAACGTGGACTCATAAAAATAAAAGTTGCAAAGAAGAACCACAAGTGGCAAGAAACTCAAGGCCCTATACTCAAGGCGTCTGTACCCCAGAAGCACTCTGGTGCCCACCCAGCTTGATCCAAACTGCTGGCTGCCTGGTACTGTGCTCTTCCCACATGTCTCTGCACAGAGAACAGCTCAGTCACCTTTACATTGGATGACACCGATGCTGCCATGGCATAGCAAACGCTCTAAAAAGCAAGGCCTCCCTTCCCTCCATCCTGACGTACTTCAGATGACACATCCAGGGCTATACCTCAATGGCAACACACTTGTTCAAGAGACCACCTCGTCACTCTACCCTGATGTCTGCCATACAGAACTGGGAGCTAGTGGGCTCCACCTTGTCTGTACAACTGCCCTGACCTCTCTATAGCCAGCAGCAGGAAGGGGTGGTGCTCTGCCCCTCCGAGGGAATTTCTGTGTATGCTCAAGTTGATGGGACACCCAGCAGAAGGCAGAAGGCAACTCAAAATCGCCCACAGAACCAGACTTCCTTTTCTCTTAACACTAGAAATTGTCAACCACCCTGCCAAAAGCACAGGAACCATGTGAAGACCAATATGCCCTGACTTCTCTGTTTACTTGACAGGAACTAGCCAGCCCAAACAGGCAACAAACAGGGATTAGCAGGGTGACACAGGCGACACCTGGCAGAAAAGCAGCCCTGGCCCTGGCCTTGGCCTTCTTAAGGTCTGTTTTCAGAGTCATGGTCACAGGATTCAGAACAGGAAACGGGGCTGGCTGTCATGAGGGCTGCGGGTAGTTTCCGGGAGGAAAGCAACAGGAGAGTGCTGCGCATTCTGCCAAGCCACCTGCTTCCAGACAAGTCCCATTCTTCACATTTAAGAACTCAAAAATGGATGAAGTGTTGTTAATTATCACCCTGTGACTTTGCAAATTGGAATACCCCCATAGTGTTCCTTTAATTTACACTTGATAATCTTCGCATTATTCCAGCTGGAGCTAGTGTTACTGCCAACTCACCAATGAGAAAATGAAAGTGGAGGGCTCTTCCTGGTCAAAGAGCTCTGAGCCACATGGGTGATATTTCCAATAGAGTGGCCATGAAGGTCTTTTTTTTTTTAAGCTCATTTACCTTAAGTTTTTTCTCAAGAAAGACCATAAAAGTAGAGGGAACAACCTGAGATGCTGTCATTTGTGCAATTCTGGAAGCTGCTATGTACCAGGAAGCCGGTTAGGGGTACCAAATTCCACTACCCAAAGATGGGGCAGATGCAGGGAGTCCTTGTTTCCAGCTTCTTACAAGGATGCCTTGCAATATCCCCTGGCCATTAAAAAGAACATAGGTAGGAAGGACAGAGTAAACGAATGGGTGAATATATACAACATTCTGGCAATAAAGGAGCAATTCATTAAAACCTAATGCTTTAAACAATATTAATTCAAAAATGGTGTTAACAATTATAGTAGTTTAATAACAGCCCAAGCATAAATGCAATCATTTCCGTGGAATAAAATTTCGCCTAAATAAAAATTCAGAACCAACCAAACTTCCCAGATGACTTCATAAAAAACTCAGTGCCGCAAACAGACATAATATGAAGTGGTGTTATAATTTATAGAACTAAGCAGTGTGATTAAGAAAAAGAGTGGTGCCTCCATCTGCGATACAAGATGCAAGCCAGTTGTTATGGAGACAATAGCATCCATGAGCCTTTGCTGCATTCAACTGACTTTTTAACTTTGCAAATTTTGTGATTGCCTGGCTGAGTAATGTTACTGATAAATAAGAGAAGATTAGAATCAGGATTTTAAAATGTCTAAGAAAGGATAACTAAATCATTGCTTCTTCCCAGCAGAAAATTAAATTTCTTTATCTCCAATTCTATTACACTCTTTATCTTTTCATTGAATCTACTGCAAAAATCTCTGTCTTTGGGAAAGGCGGAGAGGGGAACAGAAGAGTGAGCGGAAGGCTTTGCTTTCTAGAAAACTAAGGGCTTGGTCCTATCATCTCCGCCAAAAACTCCTCATCTGTGATAGCATGGGGTGAAACCACACTGTAATTTGCAAAACTTGTTTTATGCAAATATATGTGCTCAAAATGCACAGGAAAAATTACTAAAATTCTATTTTTTCACTGACTCATACTATTATTGAAAAGTTAACTATCTTTGCTTCTAAATGAGCTGGGGCCAGATTTCTCTGTATCCACAGATAAACTGGCACCATCAAAGTCACGGAACAAGGGAAAGAGGGATGAGAAGGGATCAACTTCATATTGAATGTCTGCTTTGGACTTTGAGCTTTATACCTGTACTTTGCTTAATGCTGACATTAAGCTGACATACACCGAGGCAGAGCCATCTCTGCAAAGAAGCACCAGATCCAGAGTTACAGGGTTGCTCAGGGTGAAAGCCTGTGCACCTGGCTCCGTGGCACCAGCCCCAGGGCTGGCTACAGGGATGCTGGCGATGTTGTAACACAGGTGTGGGGGTCCACTGAGTGGGGAAGGTCCCCTAGGACTGTTAGGATTTGGCCCTTCCCAAGGCAGCCAGTATCTCTGAATGGAATGAGTCCTTGGAAGAGGAGGGGCTATGTGGTAGGTCTGTGGTAAACAGTTCTCATCCTCATTTTTGCCAGCTCCTTTGAGAAGGGAGGCTATGTTTCCCAGATTTAATTAGCACTGATATGATAAATACACACTTCAAACCATTTCAATATAATAAACAATAAGCACTACTTTTCCCTTTACTTTCCCATTACTTCTAAAGTAATACAGAGAACTCAAATAAGACATAAGAGAGTAGGTCCAGTGAGGTAGCTCAGCAGACTAAGCACCCGTTTTGGCAAGCTCAGGGACCAGAGTTCGATGCCTGGTCCCACATGTGTGCCAGCCCTGCCTCCTGGGGTACGCTGAGCCAGCAACGGAGTCAGGCCATGGTGGCGTTCACTTGTAATCCCAGTACCAGGAAGGCTGAAAACAGGAGGAGCACTACAAGTCCAAGCTGTGTGGTGAGAACCTGTACCAAATATATAAATGAAAAAAGGAAATAAGAGGGCTCTAGCTTGTCCTTTAATAAGGTCCTTATTTTTAGCAGCATTTCTGGGATGTCTGCCATAGCAAAGCCACGATATACCCCAGGACCCTGAGGCCAAGGCCCTCCTCAGAATAAAGAGCACAGAATTCAGTGAGCCTGGTATGTTCTCTCTATTCAGGCTCCTTGTTTTCAAAGATGCACCTAAGAAACTTTAGCTCTTATCAGAGGTCACAAACTCAGAGCCTGAAGATGAACTCCGCTCTTGCATTTACATTTTAAGTAGCCACACCATACTGCCATTTTAGCTTTTCCTGGAGCCTGTAGCTCCTTAGAGCAGATACAGATGCTCCCATCCAACCACAAAGCACTCACTAAATCTCAGCCCAGCAGAGTCCTCATTAAGTCAGTGCCCTGGCTCCCCAAGACAGTGAGCTTACAACTAGTTTTCTGTGCGTGTGTATGGGGTGGGGAGAAGGTAATAAAACACCTTTTCTCCACAAAAATTAGCCTCCTCCATCCTACTCTCTCTTGTATATTCGCCTAAAGCAGGAACCTGAGTCCCCTTATCGCTTGAGTATTGCAGACAACCACACAGCAGGAAGAGAGAATCTCTAAGCAAGGCTTCATGGAGAGTTTCTCACCAGGGCCTTTGGCCTTTTGACTTGGACTCTAAGGGGAGGGCACTGTGGAGGGAGCATACTTGTGGGGAGGGTGCTGTGGCTGGGACTCTGGAGGACAGGTGCTGTGGACAGGAGGGCACCACTAGACAGACATTCCTACAGTAAGAGCAGAGTGAGTCCAAGACTTGGATTACAGAGGCTGTGGCTCCACCACTCCACCTGAAAGGTGGATCTAGCTCTCCTCCAGCAACCAATACAGAACAATCAATGAAAGTCCTCACACAGTGGCTTGTCAAGACATCTGCAGGTTTGTGAAGTCCACAAGGCTAAATCAGCTAGAAACCATGGGAAGGAAAATCCAGAACAACTGGTAAGACCTATTGCCCAAATTCACACAGAACACACGCTGCCTCTCCAGCGGGCACCACCTGGCTCCCAGACTTCACATCTTGTTCAATGGTTCTTCTCTTCCCTCTCATGAGCCCTGCCAACCTCATTCCAGACACTGCTCTCTGTTCCCCTTCTCCTCCTGCATCCTGAGAAGGACAGCATTACCAAGAAAGAGATCAGGATAATTGATTAAAAAGCTCAGTTGAAAGACTGAGACTAGCATGCTTCCAAACATCCTGGTTCTTCCAATTCTCAGAAAATTGTCCCAGATTCAGTTTTTCCTCCTGTAATGTGGGGAAATACCAGCACCTATCTCAGAGGGTTGATGCTTAAAAAATAACTCATAGTACCTGTAACACTGAGGGCACTTACTGCATGTCTTCAACCATAACTGATTTAGTTAAGTGTGCCCAGGCAGCCCACACTGGGATTTGCAATTCTGGATCACAAACAAGAAAGGCAAATCTGCTCTACTGCCAGACCAACCACTCAAAGCCTCTAATCCAACCACCAAAAATGAATAACGAAGGTGGAAAAAACGCAGTAATTAGAAGGCCCCAAAGGGGCATGATGCATAAATCACAGTACATTTTAAAATGGAATATTACGTAGCTACAAAAACGGATATGCTAACTTCTCTTTCTCTCCAACTCCACTTTTACACGCTGTTCTTTAGCTGGTGAGCGGAGGCTGCTTCTCAGGGCTAGGTTTCCTCCCAAATAACCACAGAAGAACTCTCTTTCATAGTTCTTTCACATTTGTTGGTGTGGTTATTGGGTTACTATTTCTCTAATTAGTACTGAATGACAGTAAAAGGATTTCTTTTTCTACTTTTAAACAGTTTAGCAAATGAACATTCACCAAAATATGAATGAGATGAAAAGTATAAATACTTGTAAATGAATAAAAGTAAACTTCTCAACAGTTACTATAATATAATCCTATTTTGTGAGGAAAAATGTTCACTCGCTTGTCAACATACATACACACACACACACACACCCATCTGAAAGAGTCTTCACTAAAGTATCAGTAATGAGTTTTTCCAAACAAGGATAAAAGGCTGGGGGTGGTGACTCCAGGCTCTTCCTTCTCCCTGGTTTAGTCTAGTACAGTTTTCTACTGAGACGGATACAAAGGGCAGCTTCTGTGAGAGGGGGAATGCTGGAAAGGGCGGGCTTTCCATTCATCCATCAGCCACAGCCAGAGGACAGGGTTCACTGCCTGTGCCAGGTGGCTTCACAGGCATGGCCAGCATTGCATGGCTGCAAATCAAAGCTGGCAAAAGCAGAGCTTTCCTTCCAGTTCCTAGCCTCAGCTATGCACTGGAGACAGAAAAGAACTCTCTGCCCTTCCCTTCCACTTGCGTCCACACTGCATGGAAGAACACCAGTGGCATTTCTGGGCTATTCACTGGAAACATAAGGCTGATGTGAGTGTCCTACCTACTAATCATCCCACTGTCATAAACCAAGCTAAAGTCAAGAAACAGAGATTTCACTGAGGCTGCAAATATTAGGAAAATCAAGATTTTTACAGGAAGGTTGGCTCGGATAAACAAATAATTTTACCTTTTCATAATGATAGATACTAAGTAGCACTTCTCAATATTTTAGTAATCAACATCTCTAGGTATGCCACGCACATACTTTCATACATACAGCTATGAAATTATAAACAGCAACTCACTTAAAAAAACTATGTTTGAGCTGGGGATATAGGCATTATCCCTGCCTGGCAAGCACAAGGTCCTGAGTTCAATCGCCGATACCACAAAAAAAAAAAAATAATAATAATAATAATAATAATAATAATAATAATAAATAAAATAAATAATGATACTCCAAAAGAGAACAAAGGACCAGTTCATTTTTGTAATGCCAGAGGTTGATCCTAAAGTACTGTGCATGCTAGGCAAACACACCACCACTGAGCTACATTCCAGCTCAATTTTTAAAGTACATCTTTTAATTTTTTTTAAGCCAAGATATATTTACTGGTTAGTTGTTTACTGCAAAGTCAGCAATAGACTAGTCTTCCTGCATGTTGAGCAAGTGGCACTTTCAAAAAGCCCCCACATGCCCTAAGGTCCATAGCCTGAATACAACAGAAGGAAGGGAGAGAGGCTGGCTGGCTGCCACAGATTTTGCTCCTCCCTCTGGCTCTTGCTCTTTGCAGTCTGCCATGTACCACTCTGCCTTGGAGCCAGTCAAGGACGGACTGAAACGTCCACTAACTGTGAGCTCAATAAACCTTTTCTTTCTTTAAAAAAAGAGCCCCCACATGCATGCACAGCGACATCCCAACATCACAAACTGTTAAAACTACAAGTACCAGTAGCTGCCTTGGAATGATGTTCATGGCATGTTACAGGTTTAAAAACACTATATATTGATGGATTTGGTTTTTGTAAACATATTGCTTTGTGTATAAATACAACATGTATTAATATTTTAAACTTACAATAAAGAACATAAAATATACATACAACAAGTAATAAACATCTGCTCTATAGCAAGTAATGGTCGTAATGAAGGAATTGTGATATGTGCTGTCTCCAGCCTTCTCCTGTTTTGTTTGGCTTTCTTCTTTTCCTTCATATAGGAGATACAAACTGCATGGAAGTGCACTGCTATAATTCCAGCACTCTAGCAGGCTGAGGAAGAAGGATCAAATATTCAAGCCCAGCCTGGGCACCTTAGGAATCCAGCAAGACTAGTCTCAAAGAGGCAAGGAGGAGTGCATTTGAAAGAAAAATATAGTGATTAACAAAGTAAAAGAAAGAAAACACACTTCATAAAAAAATGAGAAAGAGAATGCTAGACTGAGATTTGGAAGGGCTAGGTGACCTAAGAGCTCAGCAGCAAGCACTGAATAGCTAATCACAAACCCCAAGTTTTCTAAGGCTGTCAGGTTCTCTGAATCAAATAGCAAAACAACATAACTCTGGGCTGCTCACCAAGTGCCTAAAAGACCAGGTACTTAGGGCTAAAAGAGAAAAGGACAACACATGTAACAGCAGAGACAAGCCAACTGGTGGGTTGTACAGCCACTCAACTACTGCAGCTGCTGAGGGAAGAACTCAATGGTTCAATCTAGCCTCAGATCCTGCTAAAGAGAACTTTAAGAGCTGTTTCCAGATGTCCCAGAAGTGTTCCAATTGGTTAACTATTTATTACCCCTTGACTGAGCACTTAGATGAGTTACGGTCTCTCTGGCTTGGTTACATGATCTGTAAATTGCACATAATAATACCAATGTCACAGTTGGGAATTTTAAATGAGTTAATCTCTCCAAAGTATGTAGGATGTTACCTGGTCAAAGGTAAGAATTAGGGTCTACACTTCAACCACGACCATCTACAGATCACCTCCCTGAGGGCTGCAGGGCCCTGACAGTGGGCCTGCGCCCACTGTTTGTTCAACACCTGGTAGAGAGGCAGGCACACAGTTGTTACCATTGTTTCTGAGCATGTGACTCCTCCCTGAGTTGCCTGGGCTTTCTGGATTCCTCCCTGTGTTAAAGACAGAGCTGTCAGGTTCAGAGAGGTGGGGAACAGATGGCAGTGCCCCAGAGCCTCCTTTAATCACTGATATATCAGGCATCCTCACTGGTCTGTCACTGGCTTAAAAGCCCACCTCCTGAGAAAAATCCCCAGGGGTTCTTTTGGTCCATATGCTGCTCTAGAACATTGACCCTGTACTGGATACAGGAAATATTAGGCACCAGTGCTTTCCTAGCACAAGCCTTCCCTCTGGCCTGAATTCCAGAGACCTTCAATCGACTAACTGATCTGACAGCCCTCCTGCCTACAAGTCTCGCCTTGGAGCAAAAGCTCAAAGGACCCTGAACACCAAGGATGAATACAACGATTTCAGGGTATGGTAATACTCAACACAAATCAGATCCTACACTAAATGTTAACAATCCTCACATCACCCCCATAAGCTAAATACTGTATTAATATTCCCATTTTACAGAGCTCAAGGAAGTGAGGCAGCATCCAGTCATTAAGAACAGAGCTCTGATTCAAAATCCCCTGACGCCGAAGAGAGGACCTTAGGCAATGATGCCAAAGCTTTTAGAGATGAGTGCAAAAACTGTAACCCAAAACCCACTCATTTATCACCAAGTACAAAAAATGCAATTGTACCTAAATACTGAGGTTTTAGTTTAGAAAAAAATAGCTTATATATACTAACAGCATTTGTCTTAAATGAAAAACAACTTCCACACAATAGGTTGCCACCACTGGCCTACAGTTGCTTCACCACTAACTTCTCCAGGAGACTGCAGGCCAGAGAAGTAGAGGTCTGGACTATCTCCTTGTTCCTACATCCACCCTGGCCCTGGCACAGAAGGTACACTCAGCAGAGCTGAGGAGAGTACTTCAGGACAGTCCTTCCTCCTCTGAGAGCCACTGAAGGAAATCTATCCACCCTGTTCTCCAGAATACCTAATTATTTCTTGGGGTCTAACATCTCCCCAAAAAACCAAAGGCTATGAGAAAGCAAGGGTGACAGGAGGAACCACTGCTGTTACTCAGCTCAAAATAATTTTTAAACTCTTTTAGTTAAATCATACAACAGAGAAATCTTCTGTGATGTTTTACATAATTTACCAAATCCATGACTTCTCCATGAAGCTCACTCCGGCCTTCTGATTGAAAACTACCATTTGCCACACCCTGGATATTTTCAATCCTCTGAGATTTCTCAACCTGCTTTTTGTCCACAGCCTTTACCAACTTCTAATATACTTCACAGTGTATTAACTGATCACATTTGCACTATCTCATCTGCCTAGCCTCTCTGCCCTATGTACCCTGCTATAACACACACCTCCCAAAAGTTTTTTTTTTTTTTTTTTTACCTGACATATTCCATGCACTAATGATAGAGCCTAACACACAGTAGACTCAATAAAATTTCTAACTGAACCAAAGTGAAGATCTTCCTCTCTCACTATATTGCATGCATTAGTACTTTGCAAATTTCCATGAGGGTCAAAGACCAAGAAACACATGTGCAGTGGGCATCATTGTGCCTGCCACATACTAAGCATTCAATGCTTCTTCTTCATCCTTCCACCTAGAAGATGAAATCTGTACCTTACTTCAGAGTTCCCATCATGGATGCTACCTTTCCAATGCATTATACTGCTTCTGAGGATGAGAGAACCCAACTTCATTGAATGTAAATCTCCTTAAAACTTTATTTATGGGGGGAGGGGGGAGCAGGGTGGACTGGGGAGATAGCTCTGTGGCACAAGTGCCTGCCTGACAAGTTCAAGGTCATGAGTTCGAACACTGGTCCTGCCAAAACAAATAAGCAAAAGTTATTTATGGATCCCCATGCCTGCCGGCCCCACCCCTGGGGGCGCAGGGTGAGGCAACTGAGACTGGGCGTGGTGGCTAGCACCTGTAATTCCAGCACTTGGGAAGCTGAAAACAGGAGGATCACTATGGTCTGATCTGTGCAGTGAGACCCTGTAGACCCTGTACTAAAAACATTAAAAAATTTTTAAAAAGATTGGCAAAAAAAGTTATTTATTCTACAAGGATACTGAGCATTTAATGTGACTGCAGACAGGAGCTTATCATGTTGACAAATGTATGGAATGATAAGTAAATTACCACAGAAAAGATAAGAGGCCGGACCTAATTATTGAGCTGCTGGGGCACTGGAATATCTTATTTCTTTTTTAATTCTCATGAACCCAAGGTCACTTCAATACTGAAAGTCTGGCTCACCAATGACCCTTAAATTTCATTCTGTAAGTAAATGAAGAGGACTGTTTAAAAAAAAAAAAAAAAGATATGTAAACTGCAATTAACATTTAAGTTCTGATTTTCCAAAAGGACCTTGATCTCCTAAAGGACAAGGGCAACATTTTACTGACTCTTTATGTCTCCTGGCCCCAGCTCACATAATGAGGAAGGAATCAAAGAAGGAAGACAGGCATAAAAGGAAAATAAGGACAAGTAGGAAAGGAATGAAGAAAGATGAAGGGAACAGGAAAGAGAACAGAAAAGAGGTGGAGGGCAGGGAAAAATAGGACTGCCTAGAATGTGTTGGTGAAAACATGAGGGGGAGGAAATGAAAGCCAATGGTTTTTGCTTTTTCATACAGTACTATAAACAGGAAAACATATTTAACCTGGTACCACTGAATGCCTCAAGAGTGACTGGAGGATAGAAAGGAAAGGCACCAGCTTTCTCTTTATGTACCACTTCAATGTGACTGGCCTAAGCACTGGGACTGTTGGAGACAGCAGAACTACCAGGGGAGAGCACAACTTTGAGAATTTGGGAACTGCTGAAGAATAAAGAGGAAAAAAAAAAAAAAAAGAATTGTGGAGTTAGGGTTCTTCGTGGGTGGCCAGAACCAGACCTCAGATGCAAGGTACTCATCAGTGCACAGCTAGTATGAAACCAGGACAGCTGGGAACACAGCAAGTAGATCGAAGTGGCGAGCTTCAGGGGGACCCACTTCCACAGGAGCAGGCTGGAGGAAGCATAGCAGACGTCAGGGTCAGAGGGGTCTGTACCACTCAGCACCATCGGTATGCAGGGGAAGACTTTCAGGAACTTCTGGGAAGGAAACTCAGAACACTCCTGTGGTATCATGGCAAGGTCTGTCTTCTTTCTTCATTCCTCAACCCCCTCAGCCACTGCTCTACCAGCGACTAATCACCCTTGATACTTTACCCAGACTGCAAGTATACCACAGCCGCCTGTTCCTGACATGCTCTTTTGTGTCTGCTTCCCCTATCTTCTACATCAATGCACTGGTATCACACTATAAGAGTTCTTTTTCTCCAATTTACTGATTGTACAACCTAGGCATGTATTACTGAGCCTCTCAGGACTAACTGGTAAAATTGGGGAAACAACACCACATAGCTCACAGGACTGTCATGAAGATCCGATTAGGGCCAGCGAGATAGCTCAGTGGCCTAAGCACTCACTATGGCAAGTGCAGGGGCCAGGGTTCGATCCCCAGTCCTGCATGCCTGCCAACTCCACCCCTGAGACACAATGAGCCAGCAACCAAGTCCAGGTATGGTGGCACACACCTGTAATCCCAGCGCAGGGGATACTGAAAATAGGAGGATCACTATGAGTCCAAGGTGCCTAGTGAGACCCTGTACCAAATACATAAGTGGAAATAGACAATAACATTAGTAGAATGACTAACACACACAAAGACCTCATACATATTAACAGTTCCTTTAGGCAACGTTTCATACAGTGCTCACACTCACCTTACAATACAAGTGTTTCTTAATAAATCCACCCATTCTGCACGTAAAGAAAATATGCCTCAGAAGTAAAACAGTACCTCAAAGTTACATTAGCATAAAGCAAGAAAGCAAGAGTTGAATCCATATTGAAAACTAATGCTATCCAATAAGCCATTCCCAACTCTTCGTCTCTCCTTCCCTGTCTTTTTAACATACAGTAAGTAGCCTATTGCCTCCTCTATTCTATCTTCAGCAACTTCTTTTCTTCTTTCTAGTACCTGACCTACACATACTTGAGATCACAAGATACTGTGCGGGCAGAGTTCAGAGACAAAAACAGAAGATCAAATCATAAAAGTCATTTGGTATATCTTCTAAAGACAAACACCTAACTTAAGACCCAGTACTTCTACACCTATATGAAAGCCAAAAGAAGCGAGTGTTCATTCATGTCTGTCAAAACATTACAAACAGAGCATCTTTCTTGGCAACTACCCAGATGCTTATGAACAGAAAAGTAGATACATATATTATGTACAATCATGCAGTAGAATACTATACAAGCAACAGAAAATACAACAAAATGCAGCTATCCCTCAATGCAATGAACAAATTGAGCCAGACATAAAAGAGTACATAGTGTAGTTTTTACTTATTTTAAGTCCATTAGCAGGCGAAACAAATGTGTGCTAATAGAAGGCAGAACAGTGCTACCCTCTTTGGGAAGGGAGTGCCAAGTGAGAAAGGGCATAAGAAATCTTCCATTTCGCAATTTGGTGATATATGCAAAGGACTACATAGGTTACAAAACCACCAATCTGTATTGCACTCAGGCATCTTATGTATTTTGTGTAGGCTAGATTTTAATAAAAAAGAAAAAAGGAAATAAAACATACCAGAATCTATTTCACTGCAAAAGTTCCCAAGGTTCTGGGACAGCAGCCAAGACAGCAGGCCATGGTGCTGTCCACAGGCAAAATGCTGAGTTGTCTTTTGGCTAAGACCTGAGACAACGCTGTGTGTGGGAACAAGGAGGTGGATCAGGACACATCCAGTGGAGTCATAGCCAAACACACCTACTGCTGTCCGGCCCCACTGCAAGCTGTCAGCCCCACAGAGGTGTGCAGCAAAAGCTGAGGTGGAACCTGCACAGCCAAGTTGCCCTGAGCTTACATATGTACAGGTTTTGTGAGAACCTAAAAATAAATTTTTATGTTATATTTTTCTGGCACATGTGAGTTTTTGGTTGTTACAAAATAGTACTCGAAACCTGTAATCCCAGCACTTCAGAGGCTGAGACAGGAGGATCGGTGTGAGTATGAGACCAGCCTGGGCTACAAAAGCGAGCTCAAGGCCAGCTTCAATTGCATAGTGAGACCCTGTCTCAAAGAGACAAAAAAAAAAAAAAAGGAAAAAGAAAAAGTACTCCAAGTCTTGGGCAGAAATGCGTCCCTCTGGTTACAGGAGTCAGAAAGTCAAGTCATGCAGAGGTGGCAACTAACTGTAACACTTTTAAGAGGGTCAAGGCATTTGAATAGACAGGATCGAGGGTAATATCAAAGGACAAAATAAACATGAGATGGTCAGTATAACTATCCCTCAGAGAAATGCAAAATTAAAATAAGGTACCACTTTATACATCTTCAATTTGTATTCAAAAACAAATTACAAGCGCTAGTGCTGCTGTGAAAGTACTGTTCAGAATGTCCCCAAAGCGGAAACAGCCCCAATAATTATGAATTGATGAAAGTGTCCATCTATAAAGTAGAATATCAGCCATAAATAAAGTAAGGCCAGCACAACACCATATCTGTAATCCCAGAACTTGGGGGGCTGAATCTGGAGAATGGTGAATTACAGCACAACCCTGGGCTACATAATGAATTCAAGACCAAGCTAACCTACATAGCAAAACCCTGTCTAAAAAAAAACAAAGGAACAAAGAATCAATAACTGCTACAACACAAATTCTCCATGCATGTTAAGTGAAATAGTCAGAAAACCTGAAGCTATAGGTGGCATTCATGTGAAAGATACAGAATAAAACCTTTCTCTAGAGACAAATGGCAGATCAGCATTGTCTAAGGCTAAAGGAAGGCAAAGCTGAAGAGCATGGGGTTCTTTTATGATGAAAATGTTATCAGACTTTCATGATGGCCACACAACTCAATAAATATATTAAAACTACTGAATGGTGAACTTACATTTTTTTTCAGCAGATTCTGGAAAACAAACCTAAAGCCTTGCACATTCAAAGCATTCACTGTACTACTAAGCTAAACTAACCTGGAAGTGTTACCTTTAAATGGTTAATTTATGTGGCATTTGAATTATATCTCAATAAAGTTGTAATAACAGTACTGGGGCTGCATGAGGAAAGAACACATGCCTTTGATCAAAGCAGGAGGAGAAAAAGACTCAGGTTCAAACCCTGCCTCTCTATGTAAAGAAGTCTATGATGTTGGTAAAAGACTGGATTTCTTCTGAAACTCTGAAAATGAAGGCCATAAAAGATCATATGAAAGATCTCTTCCAGATCTAGTACTCCCTCATTCTTAAAGATGCATTACAAATTACTGGCT
>PVKN010006255.1:0-28894 GCA_004027915.1 Capromys pilorides
CTTCTATAGGCAATTTTATTTAACCAGTATACCAAAATACTTTCAACACTAATCAACATAAACAATCTATTAAAGTGATATTTTATATCTTCTTTTTTGAAGACTTAGGAATCTAATGAGTGTTTCACACTTATGGCACAGATGAATTCAGACCAGCCTCATCTCAAGTGCTCAGGAGCTGGGTGTGGCCCCTCACCTCCATCCTGGGCAGTGTAGCATGGGGGAAATCTAGGGCAGAGCATTAGATGAGGCTGCGATCAGGGTGGAGCCTCAGGCCTGGTGTGGCAACTTTTGGTGAGGTAACCTTTTCCACTGAGCTGGATGCTACAGTTTGAGTATTGCTTGTCTGCTCTACAAGGCAGGTTGCAATTTAATTCACATTATGAGATATTAAAACATGGGACCAAGAGGGACTTTTAAGGGTAATTATGTGTTCTCTTGAATGGATTAATGGATTAAGGGGTTATTTTGATAATGGATCTTCCATAAAGCCAGGTTGGTTAGGTCTATTGTGTGACGTCTTTCACCATGTAATGTCCTGTGCTGGCTTGGGGCACTGCCACCAGGAAGATATCACCAGGTACAGGTTCTAAATGGATCAGAACTATAAGCTAAATAAACCTCTTTTCTGTACCAGGTAATCAGTTGTGTAGTACAGCACACTGTTACTGTATTACCAGCAATAGAATTCAGATGAAGACACTGTGTGAGGCCCCCTTCATGAACAGCCAGTGGTGGGTGCCTCCCTTGCTCCATGAGAGCTTGGCTTCTCTAGGTTGTCTTCCTGTGACTTAGCGGACAATTGGTGCCCACCTGCCTTCTCCAGCTGTTTTCTCAAGAGTCCTCCCAGACTTCAGTACTTGTGAAGGGAAAGGACTGCAGGGAGCCAGTGTAACTCTGGCAGGACCTGCCTGCAATGCCAGAAATCGGTCAGCCATACTCACCCAAATCCCTTTCTGCCATTTGGTTATCACTGGAATTTCAGGCTGTTGTACTATGTGCAACCCACACTGGGGAACAGATTCCTAGAGTTGTTGAGCTGGGAATCCCCATTCTAGATTCTCTTTAAGCTTGTAAGAGATCCAGTTAGTCCTTATTCCACAGTAGAGAAAACCCAGGCTTGACACAGAAGGGATTCACTGAAGATCTTCCCATTTCCTAGATTTAGTCAATGGCTGCACTCCTATTCTGAGTCACCAAGTTGCCCCCACGGTCAGCTCTTGGGTAGGGAGCTTGGAAGGTCCCCAGCCTAGAACTCTCTCACCTGATATCAACCATTCATTATTCTTCGGGGCTGACACTAGAAATATCTTGTGTTCACATCTACCAAGTGTTTCAAAATATACTGCATCTGGATTCACAGAAACTAATTAGATCTGAATCTCTGGGCTAGGGCCTGGGCACAGTTTTTTTCTAAAAGTTCTTGAATTGATTCTATCATACAACCAACACCGAGATCCACTGAAAAACACTAAACATTCCTACGTCTATTTATTTAATGTCAATATTTATTGCTACTTTTCCAGACATAGAAAAATTGAAAAGTCATACAAAGACATCCTTTATACCCTTCACTTAAGCTCCCTAATACTACCATCTTACCATACTTGCCTTAGCCTTTTTCTCTAAATTACAGGCAAGTTCTTCATGCCCTATCTGGGCCTTAGAACTCTTACAATCACAATAGTGATCACAATCAGGAACTTCACCCTGCTGCAGCCATATTTCATCATTTTCAGGCATTGGTCAGATTTCACCAGTTATCACAAAATGTAAAGTTTCCTTCAGTTTCAGGGGGACAGGTTCCAGGACTCTCTGTGGAAACAGGTCCCTTGTCTAAAGTGGAGTATATTTGCATCTAACTTATGGACATCTTCCTGTTTGTTTTAAGTCTAGATGACTTATTCCACAGAGCGCAATGTAAATTCCATGTAAATAGTAGTTTCACTGTGCTGTTTAGTGAAACAGCAGATGGGTGGCTGACTGAATATCCCAGATCATACATTGTTTTCAGTTGTCATGCAACTATAGGCCTCATTAATCTGGAGCAGTTCCCCAGTGTTTATCATTTGTGACACTGGCGTTGGCCATATAGTTTGGATGTTGAATGTTTCTCGAAGGCCTGAGTAATAGAGCCCTGTTGCCAGAGGTGGGAGTAGTACTAGGAGCTGTTGAAACTTGTAGCCTATGGGGGCCTTGTGGGATTTCCTGAAGTCATTAGAGGTATCTTTGAAAGATACTTGAAGGGGGTTGAAGGATCTTGGCTTCAATAAAACTCTTCTCTCTCTCTCTCTCTCTCCTTCTCTCTCTCTCTCTCTCTCTCTCTCTCTCTCTCTCTCTCTCCATCCCTAACACCAGACTTTTGAAGAATATGTGGCACATAATTTACAGAATTCCCCTTCACTTAATGTTAATTCCTGGTTCTATTCTTATGCATTTGGGGCAGAATTCTCACAGCCAGAGTATTTTATTCTGGACCCATCACACCAGATAAATGTCTTGGCACTCACTGTGTTACCTTGAAGTAAACATTGGTTATTTGGTTGAGGTAGGGTGAAGGCCTCTTCTAGATCGAAAAATCCACCATCAGCCTGACTCACTGAGCTTAAGGGGCCCCTCACTTAGCATCTGCTTAGCAAGGCTGGCAGGGTCTTGAACTCAGGACAAGTAAGTCTTAAAGCAAAAGTCCCCTTTAAGAAGAAAGGAAGGAAAGTTTAGAACCTGGTGCTTCGGCAAGAGGATTGGTCTGAGAAAGGCAGCACCAAAGTCTCTGATATGTCAGGATGGTGTGAGGAGAGCGCTGTGTCTAGATGGGGCTTTGGATGGGAAAATAGCCAGGCTTTGCTCCCCTGTGCCATAGCTGAGAGCTGCTACAGAGTCACGAGCTCAGTGCTGCACTTCAAACATTTTCTTTTTAGTTCTCTACCAAAACAGAGCAATGCCTTCGAAGTTTTGGCTCACCTCACAGCTCCCTGTGTGTTTTCCTCTGGCATCCATGGTTCCCAGATTGGCTCTAGGAATAACTTCTGTTAATGTGATGCCCTACTTGGCACTCCTGGCGAGCCACCTTGTTTACTGCTCATCTCCAGATCAAACACAGTCCTTACCGTTTCCAGGAGCACTGGAGCTTGGCAGCCAGAGGCAGCCTCTGTGCTACTGGCAAAGACCTTACTCACTGACACCTATTGGCTGATTTCAGAAGGGAGCCGGGCTTGGCTTTCTTTCTCTTTGTGTGTAGGAGCAGTGTGTGTCTGCAGATTGATGGGGAGCTGTTCACAGGGCTTCCTGACATCTCAGGCCTCCTCTTGATTCCTGGGCAGAAGTGATGCAGGATGGGGCTAGGAATAGTTTTCCCTCCCTGCATTGCTGTCCAGATATCTGCCTGGGCTGCTGTGGGCTGCTTATCAGAATATGTCCTTCCCTTGCCTTTGTTTCATCTTTTTACCTCATCTGTTTACCTTCACCTGGGCTTCTGGTGCTACTGGAGAAGAACCAGTTGTGGAGACTGTGGCCACAACAGGCTCAAGCTCCCAGCCTCAGGGAGTCCCTTTGCTGCGCCCTTCCGCGTGCCTTTGACAAAAACAACAAGGAGTGGAGGTAATATCAATAAAGGTGAATATTTATCTAAAGCTGATACTGGCAGAGGAGTTCTGGGCTGAATTATATCCCTTCAAAAAAGTCATACTGGCATCCTAACCTTGTGGTACTTCCTCAGAATGTGACCTTATTTGGTGATGAGTTAAAATGAGGTCATTGGGGTAGGCCCTGATCCAACATAGCCACTGTCCTTGTGAATAGGGAAACTTGGACATAGAGACAAGCACACAGGGAGAATATCGCATAAAGACTGGAGTTCTATTGCCTTAAGCCTCGAAGCTTCTAAAAACTTCTAGAAATGTCTAGAGCTCACCCTTCCCTAGAGTCTTTAAAAGGAATCTGACCAGTGATAGGTTCTGGCCCTAGTATAAATTTCTAAAATCATTATGGTGGTCATCTAATATGGCCAATGCCCTTAAAACAAAAGCCCATCTTCCCAAGACCACCTCCCCCATCTCCAACCTAGCCCAAGACATAAACTGTCACCCTTTCTGCCACCTCAGGGAAAATGAGCTTCTTCCCCAATCAGATACCCCAGTCAGCTCCCTTGGGTATATCTAAACATCCCCTGCAAGCTCCACCCCTGGCAAAAGGCCATAAAAGCCTCAGCCTTCCTTTGTCTAATGGAGAGAGAAACAACTTCTCATCCTTCCCCACATTCTCTCCTGTGTCCTCAGAGAACATAAAGCCCCTATCCCTTTTTCCTTCTGCCTGTCTCTCTGCTGCACCATTCACCTGGAAGCACCTATCGACCAGCCCATACCTTCATCTCAGATTCTGGCCCCCAGAAGTGCACATCAGTCATTCTTGTCATTCCAAGCCACCAGTTTGTGGTAGCTTTCGCCTAACAGCCCTCGGAGTCTGATACTGCAGAGAGTGTAGTGCTTCATTATAGATATTCATTTATTCTCCACCATGACCCCCTGAGATGAGCGCTGTCATCTTTATTTTATAAATGATCACCTGCATCATAGAGGTACTGCTCAAGGTCATTTGTGCTAGGAATCCCCCTAAGTCAGTCCTGCAGTACCTGGCTGATAGCATCTTCTCCTGGTCCTTCACAGCAGTCCACCCCCACCCCCACTGCCTCAGTCTCCTTTACCAGAGGCTTTCTCTGTTGTCCCATCTCTTAAAGCCTTCCCCAGCATCCCTAGCCACACAATTGCCACATAGCCATTTGCCTGGGGTCAGCCACTGCCCATATGTAGGGGTGGCTTGCTGGTCTCCCATGTCTCCCCACCCATGTCACTCTCAGAACTTCTGACCATGGATCCCACTGGGATGCCCAGCTGGCAGGTGTTCTAGTTACTATTCTTTCGTTGCTGGGACAAATACCCTCCACACAAGCTTAGGGGAGGAAAGGTTTATTTAGCTCACAGTTCCTGGAGGTTTCAAGACGCTGCCCCCGCTTTATAGGGATTGGAGGAGGGGCTGGGGTGCTGCCATGTCCAGGAGGATCTGCTTCATTCCTCCGCGCAGAACCACCACCCGCGGGGGGGGGCTGAGGGGGAGGAAGAGGGCTGACAGCGCCTGCTGTTAGTATAACGGTTCACGGTTCGCACCTCTCTTGGTCACGCCCCCTCAAGGCCCGCCCCTCGAGCCTCGCATGCTTGTGGGTCTCATGATTTACATGAGGCTTTGCGGGAGAACTAGATACAAACCACAACAGCAGGATAGACTCAGCACCTGCAGAACAGAATCATAAAGCCCACTCTTTGGTGCTAGATTTCCCAGGCAAGTGGCACCACCAGCTCAAAACCCAGCAGCCATACCTTAGCCCTCCCTCTCCCTATGCCTCAAGTCCCCACCATCCATACTTGCTGCTTCCACGTCTTCTTTACAGTGATGATCAGCTGCAGACTGGTGCAGAATAAAAATGTGAGGGGACTGGGTGTGTGGCTCAGTGGTAGAGCATTTGCCAAGCATGCACAAGGGCCTGGGTTCAGTCCCCAGCATTGCCAAAAATAAAAATATTGTTCCAAAAGAAGAAAATCTTGTTCCAAAAGAAGAAAAATTTTATTGAAGTTACATAAGCTGGTACTGAGGTTCAGTGGTAGAGTGCTTCCCTGGCATGCATAGGGTCCTGGTTCTATTGCCAGCACTCTCTCCAAGGGCATGTAAAACAGAATCAGTTCTTCTGTGGTCTCTTGTCTCTCTCCTCTATTTCTCTTTTTCTTTGTCTCTCCTTGTTATGATTTTATACCTTTAATATTTCCCCAAGTTAAAAAAAAAGACACATTAAATGATTAGCACAACTATTTGTCAGTTATACACTACTAATTTTAAGTGTAACTTTAAGAGCATTTAACTTGGAGATTAAAAAAATGTCACAGGGGGCCAGTGAGATGACTCAGTGGTCTAAAGCGCCTACTTAGGCAAGCTTAGGTAACTGCAGGGACCACAGTTCGATCCCTGGCACCACATGCTGCACCACACCCAGGGCAGGCTAAGCCAGCCATAATATAAACATTAAAAAAGTCACGGAACTTATACCTGACAATGACAATTTATACCTAAGTATGTAACTTGGATGTGAAATCCTAGACATGATTCAGGTTGTATTTTTCATGTGTGCTTTTTTTTTTTTCCTCACTACACTGAAGAAAGCTAATTCAAATGTTTTTATTTCATCACTGTACCTCCTGCTGCTCTGTCTGTCCTTGACTTACTGGTGAGTCACAAAGAACCCCAACAATAAAGAACTGGGGAGTCCTCTCTGTCCCCCTTCCCTTCTATGTCATCATTTCTAGCACATGAGATATGGGCAGAAGCATATAGTTAATGTTAAAAAGTTTTTAAACATTTATTACAGTAAAAGACACAATGCCAGTAATCTACCTCAAAATAGCTCCAATTCAAACCAATTTATCCTATGATCCTTCCCACTTTCTGAAGCAACTCTGGGCTATTCTTTCATGACTGTCTAATTACACTATCATGGCTGCTTCCATGTCCTAAATCAACTCAAAATATTTACTCCTTCCATGGTAGTTTTGACTTTGTGGAAGAGCCAGAAGTCGCAAGGTGCCAAGGTGGGTGAGAACACTCCCATCATGTGTGCACAAGTCTGTCTTTCTGTTGGGTGGCACTCAGCAGCAGGGTTCACCATATTTCTCACCAAACCTTGTAAAAACACTCATGAAAGAGGCCTTCAAGAGCTGCTTCAGAGGGCTGTGGAGATAGCTCAGCAGTCTAAGTGCCTGCCTAAGCAAGCGCAAGGACCAAAGTTTCAGTCCCCAGTACCACATGCCATGCTGGCTCTGCCTGAGGCATACAGAGTCAGTCACCAAGACCAGGCATGGTGGCTCATGCCTGTAATCCCAGCTGTGGGGATGCTAAAACAGTAGGATCACTACAAGTTCAACACACATAGTAAGACCCTGTACCAAATACATAAAATTAAAAAAGAAAGAAAAGGAAAGAAAGAAAGAAAAAAAGAAAGATAGATTTCAGGAAAATGATAAGAATGATGCAATATGGGCTGGGCTGGGGAGATAGCTCACTTGCCTGCCTGGCAAGTGCAATGTCTTGAGTCAAACCCTGGTCCCACAAAAAAAAAAAAAAAAAAAAAGAATGGTACAATATGTGTGTTCAAAATGAAGGGAAGTATTTTCAGCGGGGTGAATTCCACTGTATCTTTTACCACTATAAATTCTAAAATAATTTTAAATATTCACTGAATTTGTTGCTCATACTGTGCAAATTGTTGCTAATAAGCAAAGCAAAAGGAGTAAGGGAGGGTAGAACAAGGACTTTGGTTGTCCCCATCTCTGGCTGCCATTGCTTTCTGTTAGCATTTTAAGCCCATTCTGGTTCTTACAGAAAGCACGGAACATCAGAGCAGTCAGCACCTGCCGTAGACCCAGCCGTAACCATGACATGCTTGTCTGTGCTCCCCTGCGCACTGCTGAACCTCTGTCTATTATGCGTCCTTTGGGTTTCTGAACGGGGAGGAGGTGACTAGGAATGACTGGAACTGGCAGGGCAGGTGTCTCCGCACACCTGTGCTCTGTTCCCCCTTGGAGCACTGGCAAAACACAAGTTAAAAAATAATTAAGAGTGTCACATTAAAAAAAAAAAAAAAAGATGTCAAGATGATGACAGCAGAACATGAAACCATTCACAAATGGCTTTGGTGTGTGAGGCCTCCTGCGATTGCCCCAACCCTGTGTCCATGAATTTGATCCTGATCTCAGTCCCTTCTGCCCCCTTCTGCATTGCACTGTCACAGGAAAACACATCTTCCTGTCTTCCCTAGAGGATACTTCCCCTCTCTGCTCCATAGGTCTCTGCAGTCCACTGCACACCGGCCACCAAGGACTGCTCTGCCTCGTGCCTCTGCTCAGCATCGACCTGCTGTACACCGTCCTGCAGTAGCTCTTACCTGCAAGTCCAAACCCCTTTACAAGGCACTGCTTCCTCCCAGCCCGTACTCCCACATCATGCCCTTCCTTCCAACTATGTTGGCTACTGAGAAGCTTGCTTGAAGTCTCTGCAATGTGTCCCTGCAGCCTGAGGAGTCCTTCTACTTGGTCACCTTCTGCTCTTTCTGCATGCATCATCTCCCATTTGGAAGCCCTCCTCATCTCTTGGGCAAGTCAGATACATATTGCACCCGTCTCCCAATACCCTGTGCCGCAGCAGTCACCTGCCAGAGTGCAGTAAGCAATTGGCGAGTCTTGTCCTTCAGACTGGAGTCACAGTTGGATCTCTTGAGCAATGAATGGATAAGTGAGCACTTCTGCCCTCCAATGGCATTATGACTCTAATAGTTCAAAGCCCTCAGACTTCCTAAAACTAAGCTGTTTAAGTGCTAGCAAAAGGCATGGCCCCAATCCTTGCTGTTTCCTCTTTGAGTCTATCAAGTACAAGCAACTGCTTTTTAAGCTACTATTTTCTTGCCCACAACCTTATTCACCTCCATTATGCCTGGCCTCCACACTGAGAGATTTTTAAAATTTATTTTGCTTTTTGAGACAGGTTCTTGCTATGTGGTTCAGGCTGGCCTTGAACTCGATACAGATCCCAGGCTGGCCTCACAGCAATACTCCTGCCCCAGCCTCCTCAGTGCACTTACCACGATGTCTGGCCGCACTCAGATTTGATTTCCCTACAGATCCAATTTCTCTTAGGTTAACTTTATTAGTGCATGCAGAGTCCCTGTTTCTCTCCAACCCATCTCTTTCTGTACATTCAAGATAAACCTAAGCACAATTTTGTACAGGAACTTTAAGGCAGTGGTGGGTGTTGATCATTTCCTCCCTGTCATGGTTTAGATCTCAAACGGCACCCAAAGCCTCCTGTGTTTAGAAGGTGATTGGCTTGTCAGAAGCTGGCTTGTGTCTGGAGGTGGGGTTGGTCAGAAGAGTCAGTCACTAGGGCGTGGCCTGGGAGAGTTCATCTTCCCCCGCATCCCCTCCTTTCTTTCTCTGCTTCATATCCACCTTGCGGTGAGCAGCTCTCCTCCGCCAGGCCCCTCTGCCATGCCATTCTGCTATGGAGCCAGCAGACTACAATGACTGAAACTTCTAAATTGTAAGCCAAAATAAACTCATTTAAGTTATGGGTGTCAGGGATGGCGAGGCAGTTCTGGGGAAGTGACTAAAATCCTCTTATCACAAAATCCTGTTCTCAGGGCTTATTGGTGAGAAGACCTGTCAGTATGGGAAGGTGCTGGAGCAGAAGCCAGAGGTCATTAAGACTGTTGCTTGAACCTGAACACAATTCCTTACGTGTGTACTGTCCACTAGCCACACTGCTCAGGAACATTAGCAGCACCGCAGCATGGTGGCTAGAGGGCGTTTTAAACAATGAAGTCAGGGGCTGGTGAGATAGCTCAGAGGTCTAAACTGCCTGCTTAGGCAAATGCGGGAACCACAGTTCCATCCCTGGCATCATGTGCCATGCCAGCCCTGCCCCCAGGGCAGGCTGAGCAAGCCCCAAATAAATAAATATAATATACTAGCAGCAGCAATAACGAAAAGCCCCAAATGTGAGAAGCATGGCACTAAGTACACCAAGATGTAGACCCGTGTTTCTGGTATGAAAGCTGAGATAGGAGGGTTGAGCACTGCCCTGTTCTCAGCTGGAGGAACGGTACGTCAGCAGACTAAATTTGCCACCACATGTCCTGTGCCCAGGAAAGTCCTGGAGTATGTTATGGAGTAGGCGGGTTTGCAAATGCAGAATCCACCAACAGCAAGAGGTGGTGGAGTAGACGCCAATGAAATTGCAGTCTGAGCGTCATCTTATCCATCAATGAACTAGGTGTCTGACTGTCACCTTATCCATCCATGAGCTGGCAGTCTGGCTGTCATCTTATCCCTCAGTAAACTGGGGGTCTGACTTTCAACTTGTCTGCCTAAAAGATAGCCAGGGATCAAGCTATGTAGAATAAGGCACTGGCGGGAGAACAGCATGAGGGCTGTTGGAGGAACAAGGTTAGCAAAGAAAGAGTGAGTAAGAGCCAGCAGGGGAATGCAGAAAATGTGGGTCCCCAGGGCCACTCCATGAAGCTGAGCCTACTAGGGGAGCTTTCAAACCAGCCTTGGGGTGCGTGTGCCAGGGAATCAATTAAAGATGAACATGAAGTGTGAGGCCAGCCCTGCCTAATTACTGTGCAGGTGCTAGTATTATTTACATTTTCTGACTGGGTTGAGCCCTCTGCTTGAAGGCCAAAGGACAGAGGCAAAATGGCCTGTCTGTAGTCCTCCCCTGAGCCCAGGAGGGGGTTAGTTGGTCACCCAAGCTGTGCTCACAGCAGCTGTTGACATGTTTGAAGCTTTAGGAACTTCAGGCACTGGTTTTGCTACCTGCTCTGGGAATAAAACATGTTCAGTCAGGAGGTACAACACAGCTATCCTCCTCCCATCCCAGGTAGCTTTTTGAGGTGCATAACGCTGCTCTCAAAGCATCATCCATAAAGTGAAAAAAGTTTCATTATTAAGAGCAGTGAAATTACTACATACTTTTCTAGTTAACAACATAAAATGCTAAGTCCATGCCCTCAGGTCTTAATTTCTGCCTTGAGCATAGCTTGGCCACCTTGATCATCTCACACATTTTGAAGGTGGACAGAAGTGAAATGAGTTGTCCTGAGCTGAAAGCTCTGTCGGAGGTGGGCCGGGAGACAACCCTCTGCCCTCATGTCTGGGGTTGGCTCTACTGGTCCTTCTGGTGGATCAGTGACCCTGAGTGTTTCTGAGAGCCTTTGTTGCATACAGGGAGACAGCCACTAATTTGGCCAATTCCAAGCAGAAAAGCTCAAGTATAGATTTCATATCTGAGTTTTAAGTGCTGGTAAAAGTTGCATTAAGTTATCAAATGCACTGAGATCCTGGCTTCATCGCCAAGTGACTGTGGAATTGGGGGGTTGCTCTGAATCCCAAAGAAAAGAAAAAGCGTTTTGTTTAGATGCTTGGGGAAAATGGGGTTTGATCCAGTTACCTCTAAACTAATCTAATCCAGATGGTGTTCGCTGAATAGCTTTCTGAGGTTGGTACCTGCACTCCAACAAGGTGTTCATTTTTATAGGGTTTGCAATGTTTGTTTGAAAAGCACAGAGGAGCTGTTACCAGACCTTTTTGGAATAAAATAGTAGCAATAACCTAAAGGTTGGGATTCAAGACCAACACACACTTTGAAAGTAATTTTAAAAATTGATCACTGTTATTATAGTACCACTATTATTTGTGGTACTGGGGATTAAACCCAGGGCCCTTTGCAGTGAGCTATGTTCCCAGCCCTATTTATATTTTTATTTTTAAACAGAGTCCTTTTAGCTTACTAAGTCACCCAGACAGTCAGTCCTTCAGCCTCAGCCCCCCAGAGTACTGGGATTATAGGCATTCACCACCACACTAATTTAGACTAATTTTTATTGATTCCACTCTCTCCTCTCCCCCCATCTTTCTATACATATCAACAATAGACTGAAAGTATTCTAAAAAAATTGTATATGCATTGAACATGTAAAGTTTTTGTTAGTGTTTTCTAAGTAATACAGTAGAAACACTATTTACACAGCATTTGTATTGTATTAGGTATGACAAGTAATCTCGAGATGAGTTAGAGCATGTAGGAGATAGGTTTTATGCAAACATTGTGCTATTTCATATAAGGGCTATAAGCATGTGGCCATATAGAAGTCTGTAGGGGTTATTGGGGTGCCCGGGGATTTGTTGTGTGCCCACTCCATCTGTATTTGAGGATTTTTTTGTTTTTTTAGTGTAGAGTCTCACTATGCAGCTCTGACTCATAGTGTTCCTCCTGTTTCCTGCCTCCTAAGTGCTGGGATTACAGATGTGTACCACCACATCCGGACTCCATCCCCGGCATAGCACACCTGAGAGTGGGCCAGTGTGGCAGATGGGGCCAGGAATCAAACCCTGACCCCTGCATTTCCCTGTACCATCTGTATTTACATATAGAAACTTTCTTTTTGAGGCAGAGTCTCACTCTGCAATGCAGGCTGGTCCAAATGCACAGTGACCCTCCTGTCTTGGCCTCCCAAGTGCTGGGATTTCAGGCATATGTGTGTGTCATGTGGAGAAATCTTTAAGTACTGGATAATGCTGGTAGTTGATGAGGATTAATTGGACCTTGCCGCTCACTCCTTATTGCCTTTGGTCAGTTCTCGCTTCACCAGGCTTCTTCACTCGTGCCCTCCTTCACCATTATTCATTCAAAAATGGCCCATGGTTCTACTGTCTGTCAGACTCTTTCTAGGTGATGAGGATGTAGCCAAAACCAAAGCAGCCTCCTGGTTACATTCCAAAGGAAAGAAACAGGCCCTGTGTCTCTATGTATAGAAGCACAACAAAGGCTTGTACTCCATGTGGTGGGTCTGTGACCCTGTGCCACATAATGACACTTCAGACAGCCATAGGCTGCACACCCTATAGTAGACCTGCAAAGTTATAACATAGCCTAGATGTGTTGTAGGACACCCCAGCTAGGCCTGTACCAGTACACTCTGTGATGTCCACACAACTATAAAATTTCCTATGCCATGCCGGCCCCACCCCTGAGGCACGCTGAGATACTGAGACTGGGCGTGGTAGTGGGTGCCTGTAATCCTGAGCTTGGGAGTCTGAACACAGGAGAATAACTACTAGTCCAATCTACACAGTGAGACTGCATAGACCCTGTACCAAATACAAATAAATAAATAAATAAATAAATTGCCTCAAGATGGTTCACATTGTGTATTCTTGTTTTCTCGTGATGTATGATCGTATTTGTGTGGGCACCTGCAGAAAAAGATCACTTAAAATTTACATGGATACACAGGGAAAGCAGAGGGCTTAATGAGTCAGTGGGCCAGTGTACCAAGAGAGAATTGGAGATGATGGAAGGAGAGTAATAAGGGATGACTGAGTGAGTTACTATTACAAACCAGCATCAGTGAAAGAGCTCCAAGTCCATGGTAAGCAAATGCTGTCTCTGTATGGGTAGGGAATGGTAGCCAGGTATCGTGTGACACTCGCAAAAGACGTAGAAATGCTCACTCCCTGAGACAGAAAAGTCACAGAGCCAGGGGCTTTGTTGTCAAGTATTAGTGGACAATTTCTGGGTTTTGTTTTTTCCATTATTGAGGAGCTCGAGAGGCTTTTATTCCCATACACTTTGAGGTGTCTTTAAATGCTTTTAAAACAATGGTGTGGGTGGGAGATTTACAGTTTTATGCCTTTGGAAATTGAATTATTTAGTTTTAAGATAACTGGGCAGCTTTACTATAAAGAGCATAGCTGTGTTTGTTGAGGAGGGATGCAGAGAACGTGGATTTCAGGAATTTCTAGGCTCAAAAGTAACATAGCAGAAGCCAGAAGACACATTCAGGTTAGCACTTAGCTGATTCTTTCCGGGGTGCCAGGTGCATTGTGTTTATTTCTTTTTTTCATGTATTTAGTACAGGGTCTACAGGGTCTCACTACACAGATAGGACTTATAGTGACCCTCCTGTTTTTAGCCTCCCAAGCGCTGGGATTACAGGCATGTGCCACCATGCCCAGTCTCAGTCGATGTCTCAGTGTGCCCCAGTGTTGGGGCCGGCATGGCATGCTGGGGTTTGAACCCCAGTCCCTGCATCTGCCTAAGCAGGTGCTTCTCTTCATTGTGTTGTTTATATAAAAAAAAATGTGTCCTAAACTCAGACCTGGGCAAATGATTCATGGCATAATCCCCTTTCTGTGCATGAACCCTTCCTTTGGGGCAGTTTTACAGAATTTGAAAGCTAATATCACCCTTTTTTCTCCCAGGTGTCTTAGTCATAAAACCAAAACTTTTTCTCCTTTGAGGATCCCCTTTCCACCCAGTTTCTTTTCCTTCTCATACCCTCATTACATATGTCCATTTATTATTATTATTATTATTATTATTATTATAATAAAAATACTTCTGGATGTGTAATTTTATAAAGAAATTGAGTATATTGGGCTCATGGTTCTAGTCCAAGGTCAAGAATCATCACATCTTGGTGGTGGCAATGTCTTGAGATATCATGAAACACAGTAAGCAAAACAGAACACATGTGTGTCTCTATCATTGTTTTTGTTGTTGTTGTTTTATTTTTTGAGTCAGGGTCTCTATATAAATTAAGTTGGACTTGAACTTACTATGTAGCTCAGACTGCTTCAAACTTGAAATAATCTTCCTGTTGGTGTTTGTTTTTTGAGACAGGATCTCATTATGTAGTTCAGGCTGGTTTGAGCCCATTGGCCTTGAACTCATAGTGGTCCTCCCTTCTTTAGCCTCCCCAGTGCTGGGATTATAGGTGTACACCACCACATCTGACCTGGTCTCTCTTCCCACAAATCCATCAGTATTAAATCTGGTGAGGGTAGGGAAGCTCCTCTCTGATCCCTTTGTCTAATCTTGATCGTCTCCAAAGATGCCACCTCCAAACAGCACAGTCAGATTAACTTCATACTCTCTTAATTCCTCATTTTTAAAACATTAACGCTTAGGGGACACACTCAAACCATAGGTAAACTGTAGCACTCATGTCTATTCTTAACACAACAACTCTAAATTAGGCAAAAAATACTCCGTTTTATGGAGGAGGAAACAGAGCTACAGCGGCAATGCTCAATGTGTCAGAAAAGGCCTGATGTAAGGTGTCACAGACCCCAAATTCCTTCCTTTTATGGAGTCTGCTGCCTCTGTTTCTCTCCTTGACCCTTCATAGTGAGGCTGAGTCTCTAGATCTAGAGCACAAATCTAGCCTTCCCCAGCCCCCTCCCTTGTCAATGAGCATGTCCTGTGAGCCCATTGCTTCCGCTTTTGCCCGTATAATTTTTAAGTGTTAGCATGGTAAATAGTATGATCAAGAGCCTAATTAATGAGGCCTCAAAGCCCTTTAATCTCTTTGCTTAAATTTACTTTAATTGTAGCTTTGCAGTAGCAAGGCCTCAACTCAAAGGAGTGGTTCCCCCAACAAAGATAGGTCACGTGGAATGGGAGTTGACAACCCCCACCTAAACCAGTGAGGTGTGTTGGGTGAGAGGTTTTGGTATTTCTCAAATCTTACCTTCTTTGTACTTCACACCAGCACCAGCAGGCAGGGTAGGCTAGGTCCTAAAACAAATGAAGGCCAAATCTCTGTAGTTAGTGGAATAAACTACTGCTTCCTGCTCATGCCACGGTATTGTACAACTGAAAAAGTGGGGAGGTTGTGCCCTGTGTAGGCACAGGCCTCATCCCTTCTGTGTCTCAGGTGTCTGAGAAACAGATTGATGCTTCCAGCTCTCTATGGTTCAACCTCTTAATCCAGACTTGGGCCCAAAGTAAGGATTTACCTCAGGTCTAACTTCACTTTTTTGGTTGTTTCACAGTGGTATGGATTGAACCAAGGGACTTGTGCTTGCGAGGCAAGCTGTGCACTACTGAACTGCACCCCTGCTCCAACTTCACCTTTTGATCTTGTTGCTCCTGCTGTGAGTAACCCAGTCCTGGGCCCTTTACCCATCATGGGGCCTCACTTGCAGCCTTAGGAACACTGACTCATTACTGTACACAAGTTTGACAAACACAAAGGAGAAAACCCCCCTTTTCTGGAAAAACACTTCAAACATGTAGAGACTATAACCACTATTTATGAATAAAAGGGTGTGTTCTCTTATCTACAGTATTTACAAAACTGAGGTGCCACTTAGTATTAAAAAAGAAAGAGAGGAGGAAGAGAAGGCAAGGATATAACAATTGAATTCCATTCTCCTCCCAGAAGTAAGATTGTGAAATTGGCCCTTGGTGGTTAGGGGACTTCAGCACATGGTTGTGGGGCCAATAACTGATACACTTACATCCTGTTCTCAGAGTGACTCGGGCAACTGCAGCCTGGATTTTGTTGAAGAGTTTCTGAATTCAGAAAAGAAAGGGGCAATGAAATCACAGCCCATTTGGTGTTTTCTAAATGTTATCAGACCTTGATTTTGATGAAGAAAGAAAGAAAGGAAGGAGGGAGAGAGGGACAGAGAGATGAAAGGGAGAAAGGCAAAAGGAAGAAGAAAAAAAAAGAAGGGGGGGGGAAGGACAAGAGATCCCCTCTTCCATAAACACTCCGTATGGCATTTCTGCTCTATGAGGGCAGTTACCCAGCTGAGTTGTCTAGAGCCCAGGGAGGCTGACTGAGAGCACTTGGCGGGCTGAGGCAGGAGCATTTTTGTGAATTTGAAGGCATCCTGGGCTATATAGTGAGTTTAAGACCAGCCTGAGTTACATAGTGAAACCTTACCTCAAAAAATAAGAAACATGCCAGCCAGATAGCTCAGCAGACTAAAGCACCTGCTTAGGCAGATGAAGGGACCCGGGTTGAATCCCCAGCATGCAGTGTGGGCCCAGCCCCCGGGGTTCTCTGAGACAGAGATTGAGACTAGGCGTGGTAGTATGCCCAATAATCCCAACGCTTGGAAAGCTGAAAAAAGGAGGATCACTATGAGTTCAATCTGTGTAGTGAGACCTTGTAGGCCCTGTGCTAAATACATTTAAAAAAATAAATGCATGCTAAGGGTCAGCCAAATAACTCAGAGAATTAAAGTGCCTGAAAGCAGGAGCAGGCATAGGCACAGGGGTCAGGGGTTTGATCCCCCAACTTGCCTTGCCGGCTCTGCCCCCAGGGCACACTGAGATGGCAGTTGAGATTGAGCGTGGTGGTGCACACCTGTAATCCCAGCTCTTGGGAGCCTGTAAACAGGTGGATCACTATGAGTCCTATCTAGTAGTGAGATCCCAAACACCCTGTAAACTCTTCCCTAAAATAAATAATAAAAAAAAGAAACAAGTTGTGCAGCATTTTATCAATGGGAGCCCTATGTTAATTTGTGTTATTCAAGATTTGCAATATCATAGAAATACCTGAAAGTTGTGAAGTGGTTTGTGGTGGATAATAGATGATTACGCCCATTATATCACTTGTCTCTCCTGACAAAACTTGCGGACACCAATTCTGAGAGGTGTCAGTCATGCTCCCTAATCCAACTTAAGCCTAATCTCGACACTTTTAATCCTTTGCTCTCCTCACCTCCATCCCTCAATTGCTAGTGGTAAAGCTGCTGAAGCTATCTGGGATTCTGCAGTGAGCCAAGTTAGATCCAGGTCTCGGTGCTGACCTCTGCAGAGATCAACAACTGTCTTCTTAAGAACAATATGTTCTTACCAAAACCTACAGAGGGAAGGTTACAGCTGTAGTATACACATAAAAAGAGCAGAGTGTTTCCCAATAAACTATTGATGCCTCTAGAAGGTCCTAGAAAAACAAGAACAATTCAGACCTGAAAGTTATAGGTGGAAAGAAATTTTAAAGATCAGAGTGGTAATTAATGAAACGACAACTAAAAGGATCAGTGATCAGAGAGTTGGTTCTTAGAAGGGGTGGGAAGGGGTCTGGGGATAGGAGAGGCAGGAGAGAAGGGAGCAGAAGCAGAAGTGCAAAGGATCAACTTGTGATGTGTGTGTGCCCGTCCAACCATGATGAATGTATTTCATGCCCTGCAAAAATATGACAACAAAAAGATGAGAAGAAAGAATGTGCTTAACCTAAACCTGTAGATGCTTGGGGCCAAAAAAACGGGAGTCTCTAGAAGCCTTAGGGCAGGTGGGCAAATCTACTTGTGAGAAATCCTGGACAAGGTGTGTAGACCTTGGTTCAGCCCATATATCTGATGCTTCTTTTCTCTTTACTCCACTTTGTGTGGGCCTTTATTCCTCTGGGATGCTTTGAGACACTCACCATGATTCTTTGAAAATCAGTCATTTGTATCACTCTGGTCATTCTTTGAGTAATTAGATTGCTTGTGTACAAATGAGTTTTCATCGTAGATGTGATGGGAATGCTGATCCCAGGATGACTTCTCCGTATTTTCCCGAAGATGGAGAAAAGCTCCTGTTGCTCTTTCGGGGCTTGTACCACAATTATCTAGAGGAACAGAGTTAATAGAAAATGCACGTATAACACATTGGGGCTTCATTAGATAGGCTTACAGGAAGGGAGGGGGCCAGTACGCGATGGCCATTTTCGTGCTGGAGAGGCCATATGTCCAGTAGATGCCCAGTCAGGAGGAAGGACGCTGTAGAGCAAGAGGCATCACCAGCCTGAGGTCAAATCCAAAGCCCTGCAGTATCATTGGGGATCACAAGTCTTCACTGAATCGCTGAAGAAATCAGCGATTGGAGACTAGAGTCAAAGGGCAGCGATCCCACTCAGAAAGACGTGCTCCACAGAACAGGCTTGCTTCTTTCTTTCCCTTTCTTCTATTATTCTTCCCAGCCTGTTGGTTTCTGCCACCCACAACCGAGCTGGGTCTTCCTCACTCCATTTGCTAAAGTGCATGTCAGTCATCTACAGTCCAGCCAGAACTGTGCTTTATTAATCTTCTAGGCAGTTTTTAATTCACTCAAAGTGACATACAATTAATGGTCACAGAGCTCATTTTCCAGGAGCTCTTTCTCCTTGTTTAAGAAACGAACACATAAAAACCTTTATCTAATGTACCCTTAAGATCCTCCCAACCCAAGTCTTTCAAGATACTCCTTTGAGAAAAGTTCCAGTCTGATTGTAACTGCAGGAGTATCTGCCAATCCACAGTTTCGCGGGGAAGAAAAGATCTTGGAGCATATCACAAACTATTCTCAGGTCCCTGCACGATGTGAAGCTGAGGGAGACGATCTGTGTGACCTCCTGCTGCGCATTTTCCACCCTGTAACAGGATCATCACAGTGTCTCGGGCTGTACTGGACTCCAAGGCCTGACTTTTTCAGAGCGTGCACCTTCATCTCCTTTTAGAGTAGTAAATACTTGTGTATAAATACAGAGTGAGAATGTAAAAAACCTGACTGACACTGTTAAGAAATAAAGCATTTTTGACGCATCCAATGCAAAGGAAAATTTGATGCAGACAGCTGTTAATAGAAGGCTGCATTAGTAGTTGGTTTCTTGTTTGTTTTGTTTTAATGTGTTTTGAACCAGCCAAGAAACCCAGGTGTGGGGAAGCTAAAAGGCTCGTTGAGTGCTCAATCCACTGGGATGAGTGCGCTTGGTCATTGGGAAAGCAGATGCACACTGTAAAGGAAATCAGGCTGGGAGTGGCTCCCCTGTCATCTGTCCTTTGTTCTAGGTCAGTCTCAGTAGAAGGCTGCTGCTCCACCCTATGTCCCACCTTCATCCTGGGTGGATGCACCTGCCCCAGAGCCCATCTGCACCCTCGGTCACATCATTCTTCTTGCCAGCAACCTTCTCCATCCACCCTCGCCGCCTTGGGCCACTCTCGGACATTTCCATGACTTGCCATTGCTCTATCTTCAGATACTTTTGGACACAGCTGTCAGCTCCTCCAGCTCGCTGGTGCGATCTTTCTGGCCCTGGGCAGAACTGATCCCAGGGCCTCAGCCCTCTCTTAGGTTCATTGCCTTTCCTGCATTTACAGTGGAGTTGAGGGTCCACCATTTCAAACAGTGTCTCACCAATCCTTGCTTTCAAACTTGTTGGACCTCAATCCACATGAAGAAACATACTTTGCACATCACATAGGGCTCATCTTCACATATAATTACATATACACACGCATATATGCTTTAGCTTCTTGCAACATTAATTCAACCATAGTTATTTAAAAATTCCTCCTGAACATCAGATCTTCAGACTATCCCCCTGTAGCCTCCCTTCTCTTATCTTTATCTGGTAGTTGTAATAGTCATTTATATTTACTGTACTAGTTTCCTATGGCTGCTGTAGTAAATTATCACACACTTAGTTGCTTAATACAGTATAAATTTAATCATGCAGTTTTGGAAGTCAAAGTCTAAGATGAAGGTGTTAGTTAGGCCATCCCCTGGTTTTACCATTTCTGGAGATGGTATACACACTTCACTGCAGGGCTACATCAATCCAACACTAGCTCCATTGTCACATCAGGGTCTACAGGGTCTCACTACACAGATCAAATGTGTAATGATCTTCCTGTTTTTCAGCCTCCCAAGTGCTTGGAGTATAGGTGTGTGCCACCATGCCCAGTCTCAATCTCGGTGTGCCCTGGGGATGGGGCTGGCACATGCCCTTCAGGCCGGGGTTTGAACTCCCAGTCCCTGCATCTGCCTAAGCGGTTGCTTTAATCTGCTGAGCTCTCTGGCCTGCCCTACATCTTTTTTTTTTTTTTTTAATTTTGATCCTTGTGTTTGTCTCTCTTTAAGAATTTCTGATTATATTGGGCATTTCCAGATAATCCAAGATAAACACTCCATAAAGACCTTGATTGGACCGGGAGAGAGCTCAGTGGATTAAGCGCAAGCCCAGGCACCAGGGTTTGATCCCTAGTACCACATGCCATGCTGGCTCCATGAGAACGGGCACAGTGGTACACACCTGTAATCCCAGCCCTGGAGAGGCCGAAAACAGGAGGGTCACTCTGAGTTTGAGCTGCATAGTGAGACCCTATACCATATATATATATATATATATATATATATATATATATATATATATATATATATATGGACCATGACTAAATCACATCTGCCATCTACACTGGTACAATGATGTAAGGTAATGTCATCACAAGTTTGAGAATCAAGACCCATGGATATCTTTAGGGGATACTTTTCTGCCTACTGCATGAACTTTTTTTATTTTTCTAACTTCTGCTCAGTTTTCAACTTTTTCTAAACAGCTTTATGTCACCACCCACTGTTCAAGCATGATCTTTCAAGTGCTTTTCACATTGCTTACACCATGGGAAGTGATAGTTGTCCTTCCTTATCTTTTGAGCTTCTGCTTATAGAATAACACTTGTAAACACAATAATATGGTAGCAGAAATTATGTTTCTGAGAGGATTTTGAAACTGTGCAGGAGTGAAGGAAGCACTGGTCACTGGTGTGGGAATTCAGGTGTTCTGATGTGGCCTTTCCTCTCCCTAGCTCCTCCCTCTCAGAGGCCTATGGCTGCCAACCATGTTTCCCACACACTGTACCAAAAAGTCCCTGGCTGTGCTCCCAGAGGCCTTGCTCTTGACCTCATGAGGTGTGAGAAGGAAGAAGGAATCTGCATTTTGGATGAACCTTTCTTCCTCCTTCCTGAAAAATGCTGCAATGGCCATCAGCCTTTCTCCAGAGCTCATCACAGAACAGGCACAGCACAGCTTCCTCAACCTGCCCCAAGAGAATGTGAGGAAGGTGGGATTGGGAGCCTAGTTTAGTTTCTTGTGGCTCCTGGAAAAATTTTATAAATCTCAGGTAGCTGAACACCTCAGAAATTCATTCTCTCCCAGTTCTGGGGGTCAGAAGTCAGAAACAGAGGTGTCAGCAGTGCCTTGCTCTCACCAAAGACTCTGAGAAAGATGTACTTTTGCCTCTTCCAGCTTGTTTTGGCCAGAAATCCTTGCTTCCCTTGGCTTTTAGATGCATCCCTCCAGTCTTCGTGAGGCTGTCTTTCTTCTGAGTCTCCTCCACTTCTTCTTTTTTTCTTTGCAGAACTGGATTTCAAACTCATGACCTTGAACTTGCCAGGCAGGCACTTCTGCCACAGAGCTGTATCCCGGCCCCTGCCTCCACTTCTTTCAGGACAGCACATAGTCATATGGTATTAGGGGTCCCTCTTTATGAATGGCCTCATTTTAACTGATTGTATCTGCAGGGAGCCTATTTCCAAATAGCATCATGTTCTGAGGTTTCTGGTGAACATGCATCTGGGGGAACACTATTCAATCCACTATTCATCCCCACCGTTCACTTTCCCTTGCTTACCATGCCATGTCTTCCTGGCAGGCATTACACAGCCCAGAGAGCCCCATCTGGCTTTCCTATCCAGGACCAGAGAGGTTGCCTGAGGTAGAACTGCACCTCTCCCTCTAAGTAGGCTAGGAGATAGGGAATGCAAGTCTCCTCTGTGACAGGCATCCACATGCCTAGGGACACCCACTCAGCCTATTTTCCTCTTTAGAAAGGAGCTTTCAGATTCTGTGGCTCCTGGCCAATCCCTTAGTGCTTCCTGAAGGAGAAAGTGCCCTCCCAACCTCACAGTGGGTCATGCCAGAGCAAGACTCCTGGCCCAGCCATGACAGCTGCCTGCTACTGCAGCCCCAGCTCCAGGCCTCACTGGGAGAACTCTTCACACCAGCTTCTGTGGAGGCTGCATCATACATCTTCCAAGCCAAGTAGACCCCTTTCCTGGGGCACTTATGTTCTCTTCTTTTAAACTCATGAAGGAGTGGTGGGTTCCTGGTCCTCTTGTAACCCAGCTAAATATTTTCCAGGTTACCTAACCAAACTCCTGCAAAACCACACTGCCTATGCCTGTGATGGGGACCATTTGAATCTCCAGTGCCCTCGGCATTCTACGATAAGTGTCCAATCAGCATTTTATGGGCAAGATTACCAAATGTGTACTTCCCAGCAACCTGGCTCCCAGAGGGAAGACAGCTTAAACTGTGTGGCACCTACCACCTTGCAGGTATTGCCTTTCGTAAACATGTTAAGATGATCAAATGGATCTCTCTCTCTCTCTCTCTCTCTCTCTCTCTCTCCTTGCCTCCCTCCCTCTTTCCTTATCCATATATATTTGTGAAACAAAACTGATCCATAAAACTCCCAATTATTCATAAAAATCACCAGTGGGCTGTTATTTGTTTCTGAAACAGTTCTCTGTCATACAAATACAAATAGGATCCCTACCTACTGGGCAACACCCTAGTATAACTACAATATAAGTTTACTTACAGGCAAATTCCTTATGACAGTGAAGCAAAGAATAGCCATGTTGCGCTTCAGCCACCAGGCCCACACCTCCCATGGATACACTAGTAGAAAAGGGGTTCTTTAGTGGAACAAGCTATCTCTGTGAAGCAGACATATGAGGTCACAACCAATTTCTTAGACAATGAACTTCAGAAAGAAAAATACCAATGGCTGTCTTTTGTTTTCTGGCATTTGTAGATGATCACACTGTTCTCACTTGGAGTTATTTTAAAAAGCCTCTGCTGAATTTGTCCTTCTTCTAGCTAGAACTAGAAATTGGAGGCAATTTTAGGTCACTTGTGGTGCATATTTGGGGAAAGAATTGAGAGAGAGAAAAGGTGAAAGTAATATTTTAATAATATTTTTAGAATATTTATGGCTCGTAAGTGGCCTAAACAATTATTCCACCACCCCTGGGCCCTCAGAATTTAGGTTGCTGGCTGAATTACTTAGTCTTAGTTTTTCTAATGACTCCTAAATCCCATTTGAAAACACTGAAGGCAGCATATTTAGAGTAAATGTTAAGTTAGAAGTTCTTTTCTTTTTCTTTTTACTTTTAATAAATTTTAATTTTTTCTTGTCTTTTTTACTTCATGTTTTTAAATTTTTTATGAGAAAAAGTAACAATGAGACAGTTTCAAAACAGGTTAATAGGACAGTTACACTAATTAATACACTGCATATTGTTGTCTTCATAGTAGTCATCCAGAGTACAAGGTGCAGACATGATATCTTGGCTAAACACTGCTAGTACAAATCTTTCTTCTCAGTGAACTAACAATGACCTATGTTTACTCATTTCTCACTCATCTCTCCTAGAAGTTATTTTCTATGGTTCTGCCATAGAAAACACAGATAAATACACATTTACTAGGAGGATTGTGGATAAGTGGAAGTAGCTTTAATACTGTATTGTTCTTCCTAAGGTCTAAAGGAGAGGCAAAAATAATATGATATATGAAGATCTTTATGGTTCTCATGCTATTTATTGCTTTTGTCCGAAGAAGCGTAGTGCTCAGGTAGCCATGTGATTTGTGAATACACCAGGTAGTCACAGAGAATGCATTGGAGTGACCTACCTGGACATGGCTTCCATGCATGTTTCTTTGAGAAACAAATGATTGTTTCCTGGTGTAACTGACCCTACCTAGATTCCCCCCCTTCGTGCTGTGTTCTGGGGCCATGTGCCTGCTAGCCTGCCCTCACCCCACCAACCGTCCTGCCCCTCATCCTTGGTAACCACACTGCTTGCTGCCCTCCCAAACACATGAAATAGTGTTGGCCAGTGCCCAAAGGGCGGAAGTGCCTACTCTGTGAAAGTATGAACTCCTGGCAGGCTTGAGTCCCTGTGCTAGCCAGGTACCCCTGAGGGAAAAGAACGTTCCTTGAGGCTGACAAGTTAGCATTTGTAAACAGAGTTCTGAGGCTGTTCGGAGAGCTCATTTGCCAGAAACATCCTCACGCCCTTCCCTTTATGACCCTGAAACTGTACCAAGCTTGGCGGCAAGGTGCTTCCTTAGGGGGAGGTGCTTAAGGGAGAGAGAGGACAGGTGACTGTTCCTGGCAGAGCCTGTGACAAGTGTCAAGAGGAAGTCCTACGCTTTATAGTTTCCAGCTTGTTACACAGTTTGGAAACTGGGGCCCACTTGGGTTTAGTGGAGGACAGCCTCAGTCCAGTCCTATGGTGTTTAGCACTCCTATGGTATTAGAACTCCTTTAACCATATGTGAGATCTTCTTTACCACAATCAAACCTCAGGCCTCTAAGTTTATCCCATATGGGTTACTGTTTGGAAACTAGGAACTGGAATAGCAGCAAAACAGTGTCTCTCCAGTGAACCATTGTGTTATATTTTATGAGCTTCCAAGGGGAAGATTCATTCACAGGTGAGGGAGTTGCTTGGAGAAAAACCAAGTGTGTGTGTGTGTGTGTGTGTGTGTGTGTGTGTGTGTGTGTGAGAGAGAGAGAGAGAGAGAGAGAGAGAGAGAGAGAGAGAGAGATTTTTTAGGCCAAACACTTAACATAATCCACTAGGGGGATGGCTGTACAGGGGAGAGATGGGCCCTGTTTTCTTGAGTTTGGTCAAGGAGGGAATCAGCTTTTCAATTTTTATAGTTGGAACGAGTTTTTGAGTCTGAGGCCCTCCTTCCCATACCCTGTGCTTCTGGGCCCTAGGGAGGGCCATTTCCAAGGATAATGGCGTATGCTATGATTTCTCATGGTCATTGTTATTTGAGTCCTAAAGTGAGGGCCCCTCAAAATCCCCTCCAGCCCAACATTCAGAGGTAATACTGGCCCTTGCCCATGTCCCCTGGAGCCTCTGTATGTGGCAGTGTTTCCCATAAGAATCAACCATAATGCCAGCTGTGGGTGGTAGGACCTTGTCTCTCCATGGGCCTAGCTTGCTCCATCAAGTTTCTCCCTGTGGGAAGAGGCAGGTGACAGGCAGCCCGTTGCCCTCCTATCTGTACTTGCAACTTCACAGCTCAGGCTGAACAGGGTGGCAGCCTGCTCCCCAGGGCCCAGAGCAGCCTCGGTGTGGGGTCTGGTAGAGACTGTGTGTAGTTTACAAGCATGTCCCTTTTCTACCCCTCCTTCTTTCTAGAAGGTGCTGGATGAGTGCCAGAACCAGCGGGCCTGCCACCTCCTGGTCAATAGCCGTGTCTTTGGACCTGACCTTTGTCCAGGAAGCAGTAAATACCTCCTGGTCTCCTTTAAATGCCAACCTAGTAAGTAACTTCTGGGGGTGGGGGCAGTATGGTGTTTGGGTCTGGTTCCTGCCTTCACTGACACTCCTGATGAAAGTTATTTGCTTACAGTGTTTGCCCAGCTTTGAAACTTTTATTAATAAGAGTGGGGTGGTGGGAGTGAATTTAAACTAAATCATATCTCAATATGTGAAACTCAGTTGTCCTGATGCTAAGAATAATTGGGTTGTGCAGAACTGCAATTGCTTTCTCTCAAAATGAGGAGCTAACTCTGCTCCCTGGAGACAGTCTTGTTGGGAGGTTTGATTTTCCTCAAGGACCAACCTCATGGATGTTATTAAACCCTGTGGCCTCTGGTGCTTGGAGCCTTTCATTGCCAGCAGAGGCTCTGTTGACGATGTTCTTTCCCTGAGGAGAATAATTATTCTGATTCCTGGGCTACTCTCCCTCGCCTTTTGCTATTTCTGCCACACATTGGTTTTATGAGCCAGAAGTCATCACTGTTCAGTAAGAGAGTCAGCTTGCACGTGTGGAGGATGTGCCCACGAGAAACCACAGGTAACTGCAGCAGGAGACGCTGACAAACAGCACGTTGAAGGAAAGTGATAACGACAGAGCCGAAACACAAGGGGTGATAACTTTACAATTCTCCTGCCACCCAACACAGCCATTTTTACTTTTGTATTTTGTTCATTGTTGGCTCAGGGCATGTCAAGAACTCTCAGTGTTCTCTGAGAGTGGGGGTCTAGGGGCTGGAGGTGGGGGACAATGCATACACCTGAGAGATCACTGATCCTCTCAGAAAATATCCAGGCTTCTGTCACACCCAGATATCTTAGGCTTGCCCCTGTAGCATTTAAACTTTTTTATAGTAAAATATTGGGGGAAAAAACCCAGCCTCTTAGGGACATCAAGTGGTCTATGTAATATTGGCAGATCCTTTGTGTATTATTCTATTTCCTGCTATTATAATGAAATAACTGAGGCTAAGTAAGTTATAAAGAAAAGAGGTTTATTCTGGCCCAAGGTTAAGAGCCTGCACCTAGTGATGCCCTTCTTACAGAGCGTCCAGGTGGTTCTGAGCATCCCATGGTGAGAAACAAGAAGCGTGTGTGTGTGTGTGTGTGTGTGTGTGTGTACATGTCTGTGCCTCCACTGATCTCTCTCCCTTTCCTTATAGAGCCATGAATATTCAATCATAGAAGCTTTATCTGCATGACTTTAATCCTGATCACCTCCAAAGGCCCCACTGGGTTAAGTTTCTACCATCGTAATACTTTGCAATGGGGATTAATTCTAACATGACTTCCCAGCAGGATAAACTACATGCAGAGCATAGCACTTGGATACTTCAATGATGGGTCGAAGTCTCATTACACAGAGCGCAGTTTAGTGTGTTTATTAATTTCATCTCAGCCAACACCTCCTAAGCACCTGCTGTGTACAGCTGTTGGGCCAGGGGTTGTGTTTGAAAAGACCTCACGTTCCACATTGGCTTGCTGAGTGGCGGCTCTGTCCTTTTCATGTGCCCCTTCCAGAGCAGCTTCCACCCTCCATTCAGTGAATGTTTACTGAGATTTCACGCAGCTCTCACTCTACTGGTGCTTATGTTCCAGCCAAAGAATGTCTTTCCAGAGTGATCACTTTGTCCAAAAATATATAATGAAGATCCCTACCCTGATGCCTCACCATTTCTGTGACAGCCACATCGCCATGCGGCTCTGCCCTGGTCATTCATTTGTGACTTATTACACATGCATACGCCACCGAAAGTGGAAGCCATCCAGATGGTAGGGACACTGTTGCTCACCATTGCCAGCCCAGCACAGTGTGGGAGTTCAGTGAAACTATGGAACAAATGCTTACCCAACAGAAGCCTGGTATAGAAACCTGGGACTGGAAGTTCCTTTGTGGAATCACAAAAATGCATGCAAGATTCTAAGTGGGACTGGTGCTTCCACAGAGGCACTTGACAGCATGCACGTAAAAGACATTGACCTCCCTAAAGGGCTCAGCAGAACTTTCCTGGGCAAGTGATGCTGGAGCTAGAAATTACAGGGGTGGAGGTGGAAGAGTACAGGAAGGGCACCCCATCCTGAATCTTGCACCTGAGGATGCAGGTGTCTTGGCACAGCCAGTGAGGGAGCCACACGTGGAGGACTGCAGCTAAGGGAGAAAGGAGTCCAGGCTGAGGGCTGGGCAGCCCCCATGAGAGCCCTCATGGTCGAGGAAGGGGTTTGAAGTCTGTTCTGTCCACCAGATGGCATTTGCAAAGATAGTGTTTGGTGAGTTTATGGAGAGCCCTGTCGCTGCTGTGGAGAAGAGACAGGACCCAAGCCCTGTGTGACCTTGATCTTGGCAGCTTGAAGCCTCACAATTTGGAAGATAGAAGTGAGATTTTGTTGACATTCCTTGTCTCTTAGCTGCAGCCCTCCAACTTCCTGGGGCTCTTCTGTATCTCCCCAGTTCCATCTCTGTGTGACCTGTCTGCCTACTGCTGTGTGCAGAGTGATCTGATCATGCATCTGGTGCAGCTCTGCTTATGTTCTCTGAGCTGCCTTGGCAAAACTGGCAAGTGTTACAAGTCAGGGTGGGTGGGTGGGCTTCTTGAGAGCTAGTTAACTAGACTTCACTAGAAACTTTTTTCCTTAGTGTGATTGATGTTCCTTCCATTCCCCAAAACTCATCCTTTAAGAGATGTAGGTTTCATCAGATGGGGATTTAGGCAGGTCTGGGTTCATATTCCTCTGTGTAGTTAGCTCCTGTGTGATCCAGACAGTGTTATGATGTTTTCTGAGGACTCCACTGTGATGAAAGACAATGCCTCTTCCACACAAGGCTGTTGGAAAGAAAGACTGTAAACAGGCAGTGTCATAGCACGGACTTACTCTGGATGTGAGCTCAGTCATTGGTAGCTGTTATCACAATGAGCAGATTAAGGTGATTCTCGCCAAAGCTGTGACTAACTTAACGAGAGTAAGGCACCAAGTACAGATGTGGGGAGTGGCGTGGCTTGTCCTGGGTGTGTGGGAGGGTGCAGTGCCTGCACAGAACTTAAAACACAGTCCCAGGTACCAATGTCTATCTGCATTTTCCTACCACCCCACATGGCAACCCCACCAATACAGGTAATAAAATATTCTTATCCAGATGGATCATCACCCCCCCATTTGAAAGGCCACTGCTGATAAGCAAAAGTGTATAAATGTCCCCAGCTTAATTTTATGGTGGTGTAAAAGTGGTAACACACTTAATAGAACCCATCCTTTGTATTTTTATTCTTTGGCTATTCATTTATATTTTGGTGCTAGGGATGGCACACAGTGAATTTTGCTAGCCATATACAACAGGCTCTTCCTCTACAAT
>PVKN010006256.1:0-15126 GCA_004027915.1 Capromys pilorides
AAAGACAACTAAAAATCTAGAAAGAATTTTCTCCTAAGAAAGGTTTAATTTCCTGTGGAAGGTTAAAACCTGTTAGGGCCAGCCTCTCAGACAGCGTGGCATATTCTGTCAGATCATCCGGGTTGGAACAGTGTTAGCTCCAAGAGGGACATGTTTGGTTTGGGTGCTGCAGGGATCCTGCTGTCTAAACCACCTGCTTCTGAGTGGTGGTGTTTTCATTCAGGACCAGCCTGTGGTGTAGTTGAACAGTGACTTCGATTTGATGCAGATTCCTGTAGGAGGCTTGGAAACCCAAAGGCTTTGTTTACCTCAAGTACAGTGGTTGGTGAAGCCAGCATGGTGCATTTCGGCCTTTTATTTCTCCTATAAGGGTTCATTTTTGGTGGGATAATGAGGCAAACAGATTATTGCAACCTACGGCTCAATGAATGCCATATTCATCCTATTTTGTCATGCACTTAGACTTAGCTTTGCCACTGCCTAGCCATGACTTGTGGACAACTTAACTTTCTGGGCATTTGTTTCCTCATGTATAAATTCTAGGTCTGGAATAAATAATTAAGATCTCTTCTAGCTCTAAAATTCTGAGACTCTGCAAATCTAAAATTTCTCACTTCCTAACACTGGCACGTTTTCACAATGTCTGAGAGTCTCTCTCTTGTCTTTGGCAGACTGCAGTCCTCTGGCAGAGATTAAACTTGATCAAAATCTGTTTTTCCAATTCGATTTCATCTTACATCGACACTTCATAACAGTAACAGATGGGTAGGAAATGTTTTCCCACATACTTGAAGTGGAATAAATAACAGGCTGCTATTAGCCTTTTTAGCCACCCTAGGTCTGAGTAACAGCCACAATTAGGAATGCAGACATAAGGGCAGTATAAGCAGGGGCTGTGGAGTGTGGGAAGAGAAGAGGACAGTGTGGTTTGTCTAAAACCTCAGCGGCTGCTTGCTCTTGTGAATTGGACTGACTGCTGAAGATGAGTTGGATAGCGGGTTTCCTCTTCCCATTGCTGCAGTTTAGTCATACCCTGTCCTGGGCAGAGTTAGAGCTGTTTGAGCTATTGCTGTGTTTCGGTATTGAGAGAGCTAGTTGCCATCTGTAGTCAGCCCTCCAGAGCTGTTCAGCATCCATGGATTCAACCAATCCCAGATTGCGATTATTTAAAAAAAAATGTGTCTGCACTGAGTATGTACAGACTTATTTCCTTGTCATTGTTCCATAAACAATGCAGCCTGACAATCACATAGCATTTCATATCTAGTAGATGTTATTGGTAATCTACAGATGATTTAAAGTACATGGGAGGGGCCAGCAAGATAGCTCAGCAGTCTAAAGCACCTGCTTAGGTAAGCATAGGCAACCACAGGGACTGCAGTTCGATCCCCGGCACCACATGCTGCACCAGCCCCACCCCAAGGGCAGGCTGAACCGGCCATAAAAAAAAAAAAAATTAAGTACATGGGAGGATATACAATGCCCCATGGATTTGGGGGCAGTGCTCCTGGAACTAGTTCCCTGTAGGAGGGAAGATGATAGGCCTATGCTAGCCTGGGCTGTACATTCATTGGTAATTAATTAATTTCATTGGGCTAACTTCATTGGTAATTTTATTTATTTATTTATTTGTTTATTTATTTAGTATGGCCAGCTCAGCCTGCCCTGGGTCTGGGGCTGGCGTAGAATGCGGTGCCCGGGTCAAACTGCAGTCCCTGTAGCTGCCTAAGCTTGCCTAAGCAGGCACTTTAGACCACTGAGTCATCTTGCCAGCCCTTCATTGGTAATTTTTGTTCACTCTCCTTGACTGTTCTTGTGTGAACCATGAGTACCAGAGTACAGAGTATGAAAATTGCTTCCAGGGACTGGGGAGATAACTCAATTGAATAAGCACTTGCCTGGCAAGCGCAGGGTCCTGAGTTCAATCCCTGGTACTGCCAAAAAAAAAAAAAGAAAGAAAGAAAGAAAGGAAAATTGCTTCCAGAGCCAGAGTGGGATATAGTGGGAAAGCTTTCCAGGGAATATTAATTCATCTTTAACTTTGTTTACTTGACATTTCAGTGTCAAGGGACCTGGTTGGAAAGGATAGAAATAGATGCATTGAAAGTAGAGGATGGTGGTGCATGCCTGTAATCTCAGCACACTCAGTACCCAGGGCTGAGGCAGGAGAATTGCCATGAGTTCAAGGCCAGCTTGAACTACTCTACAGTGGGACCCTGTCTGGAAAAAAAAAAAAAAAAAAAAAAAAAAAGATAGAAGCTGTGGTAGCCAAGATAAGCCTTGGGATTGTCTCTTTTAAGACAAACTGAGGGCTGGGGAGATAGCTTATGTGCCTGCCTGGCAAGCACAAGGTCGAGTTCAATTCCTGGTAACAACAACAAATCTCGTGTCTTGGGATAACACTCTAAGCCTTCTAAAGCTTTTTTCGTTTTGTTTTGAAGATACTAATTAAAGCCTCTTCTATGCGGAGAGAGTGGCGGGATCCATAAATAATAATCAACTACTCTTTATGTTTTCAGTATTTATTAAATACCAGTAATTTAGCGTGTGTTCACACCCTAACAGTCCTGTGAGATTGTTTGGCTAAAGTCACAGCACTGGAAGTCAGAGAGCCAGATTTTGAACTGAAGCATGTGTTCCTAATCACCAACTCATGAGAAGTTAAAAACTTACTTTCTTTAGTGAGACCCTATCTCAAAAAGAACTGGGGATGTAGCTCAGTGGTAGAGCACTTGCTTAGTGTGGAAGGCCCCAGTTTGTTCCCTAGCACTGTGTATGTGTGTGTGTGTGTTTTAAATGAATTAAAATCAACGAAAGTTTGTGTAAAGGTTTAAGATTTTATTTTACACTGTTGTGGGCTAAAGGGAAAACTCCTCCCTCCCTATGTCTCTGAATTTTGCTGGAATGAAGTGGCAATGATATTAATAGGAAAAAAAGGTATTAAAAGGTATTAAAGGTATTTTTAAAAAGGTAGTTTTTCTGCACAGGAGTCAGTCACAGGAAGAGGAGTGCTTTGTAGTTCTGCAATCCAGTGAGGTGTAGGTGCTCACATACCCTTCTCTATGAGGGGTGTGTAGCCTGCGACAATTTTATTTATTTATTTTTTCCAGCACTGATGATCTAACTCAGGACCTTGCACTTGCCAGGCAGTGCTTATGCCACTGAGCTGTCTCCCCAGCCCTTCCCCCGTCTTTTATTAGGATTCATAATAAATACGTTTATGTTTAGTTGTCCCCCCAAAGCCTCATGCAATCATGGGGCAGGGACTTCTAGAGTTTGAGACTCAAGTCATGATCCCCTGGGATTATGTGTTTAGTACTGATGGGACTATGGGTCTGAGTCCTTCTGCTATCATGGATGTGGCCTAAGGCGGATAGGTTGAGGCAGAGAGCCTGAATGTAATATAAAAAGAGACAGAGAGACAGCCGTTGGCCATTGCTCTCTGTGCCCTGGTTGGTCAGTTGCCTGTGTTGTGATTGTTGCTGTTCCACCACCATGAACTGGATGCTCTCTACCCTGTTCCACTCAGCCTTGGGCCAACTGAATATGGACTGAAACCTCCAGCAACTGTGAGCTAAATAAACCTTTCCTTCCTTCATTTTGAGTGTTGAGTATTTGTCCCAGCAGTGATAGAAGAGTAACTAAGACAATTTTATTATTTTTTTGAAACATCATTTATTTATTTGGGGGTCCCTCGGGATGGGGCTGGCACAGCATGTGGTGCTGGGGATCAAGCCATGGTCCCTGTGCTTGCCTAAACTTTCCTAGGCAGGTGCTTTAGACTGCTGAGCCAATTGCTAGCCCCAACAGAATTATTTGTATTTTTATTTTTGTCTTTTTGAGACAGGGTCTTGCTATGCAGTTCAGATTGCCCTTGAGCTCACGTTTTTAACCTAGGCCGGCCTTGAGCTCACTTTTGTAGCCTAGGCTAGTCTTGAACTCACATTGATCCTCCTGCCTCAGTCTCCCAAGTGCTAGGATTACAGGCGTGTGCCACCATGTCTGGCCCCCATGCAATGATTTTAAAGGGTAATAAATGATTTTAGGTGAATGAAAGGGCCCAAGCATTCACAATACAATAGTGTAAAGATGCGTCGTTTCCACACTGAAGATTGAACTGAGGTACATTCTACCACTGAGCTATAGCCTCAGCCTTTAAAAAAATATATATATTTTTTATTTTTTGTTTTTAGTTGATCTTAGGAGGTAACCTAGGCTGGGATCTAATTTGCAACCATTCTGCCTCAGCCTCCCAGAGTGCTGGGGTTATAAAGCATGCACTGCCACATCTAGCTATAATGACTTGTATAGCTTTTCTTTGGAAAATCCAATGGGCCTGAATAACAGAAAACAACTTTGACAAAGCTGGGTCAGGTGTGGTTACATTCTTAATCTTCCTTCCTGTAGATAAGAATTAGTTCATGAAAACCCAGGGAGTGGACCATAGCCAATGTTTTTTCCTTTGGTGGGTTTGGTCTTCAAGCAGATAAGGGAATGTCAGGATAAAACCTCTCCTAGTGCTCAGTGCCCTTCCAGGGCCTTTAACTTAAAATTATCAGTGTACCAAGTTACTGTATTTTGGGTGTCATTTTCAGAGCCTCGGAATTACTTAGGAGCTCACAATTAGCCTTTAGTGTTTCATGGACACTGACTGCACCCCCAAGACTCTGGGTTCAGAGACAGGCAGTGTGGGATTAAACTCATTAATTCATCTCACTTCCCTTCTTGTGGTCCATGGGAGTGACATGAAAGGCTTCAGATGGATGCCAGCGTGTGTTGTAAGAACGGAGTGTTGAACTTGGGAACTCTGCTGCTGGTATACCAAATGAAAAAGAAGCCTATTTCCTGTGCTTGAAGGTGGGGACTTCTTAATGCCTCACATGTGTGTTTTACAAACAGCCCTAAGACATGGCTGGAGTAAGGAGAGATCAGAACCATGCATTCTTGGCACACTGAGCACAAAGGACATAGGGGTACAAGAGGCCTGTGGGGAAGTGACAGAAATCTCAGAAAACTTCTTTCTGATATATTTGCTATATCAATCTGGGGGCTGGGGAGACAGCTCAGAGACATAAGTACCTACTTGGTAAGCACAAGGACCTGAGTTCGATCCCGGGCCCCACATGCTGTGTGATCTGTCGGGAATCCGCAGGTACCCATTGTGCGGCCCTGGAACTGAGCATGGTAGTGCATGCCTGTAATCTAGCTTTCAGGAAGTTTGGACACGAGGATCTCTGCGAGTTTGAGACCAGCCTGGGGGCTATAAAAGTGAGCAGAAAGCCAGCCCAAGCTGCATAGCAGGTTTTGAGTTTTTGAGACCCTGTCTAAAAAAAAAGGCAGTTGGTAGTAATATACTGATCAGTCACACTGCTACCTCCCAGCTAAGAAATAAGTGTTACCCATAGGGTTGAAGCTTTCGACTGCAGACCCCTTTTACCCAACAGGTAAGCACTTTCCTGAGTTTGTTGTCCTATCAGTTCATTTCCATGTATCCCTTAAAATCATAAAATATTGTTTTATTTTTATTTTTTGGTAACAGGAGTTGAACTCATGGCCTCACACTACATCTCTGGCATATAGTATTGTTTTGTATATTTATAGACTTCTAGAAAGAATTTTTATTCTCTTTTTAAAAATTATTCAAGAGATTTTACATAGTGCCAGTTTTTAGTTGCTGTAGAAAAAAAGACTGCCGTGGTAACGCTTGCACATCATATTTTATGTTACAAGGACAAATAAAAATGTTAGTAAAAGGAAGAGATACATGTGGGGCAAAAGTAAATATATAAATATATAGATTATATATGTATATATAAATATAAAGATATACACATGTGTACACACGCAAGGGCTAATTATGCAAGGCCAGTAGAAAATAGTAACTGGAAGGCGGCAGTGGAGCTGGTGAGATTCATCTATGTCCTTTGTCCTTGGAGAGAGGGTTATGTTGTGAGAAACTGGTCTTGAGTTGACCCAGCCAAAAGAATGAGGGAGGGGCCGGCGAGATGGTTCAGTGGTCTAAAGCGCCTGCTTAGGAGGGCTCAGGCAACTGTGGGGACTGCGGTTCGATCCCCGGCACCACATGCTGCGCCAGCGCCACCACCAGGGCAGGCTGAGCCAGCCACAAAATGAATAAATAAAGAAACAAACAAACACAACAAGCAAACAAATAAATAAATAAATAAAATTTAAAAAAACAAAACAAAACAAAACAAAAGAATGAGGGAAAGGACCTGGGTACAGTTAGCTAAGAGGTCGGAAGGTCCGGCTCCTGAGAGGTAACAATTTTGCCTGGGAAGAATGTCTAAAGGAAGGCCCAAATCTTGGCTTAATGTCTAACTGAGCAGGCCTGGTTACCTGTCGGAACAACCAGCAGATAACCAGGCTTGCCTTTAGTGAGACAAAGTGTAACTGGGACCAGGAATGGAGAAGAAAAGAGCTGACTGTGTGCTGCAGCAGCTGGGCAGCAGAAGCTCAGGGAGGAGGGTGCTGTGAATAGCACCTTGGCCTGTGCAAGCCTTCGAGTCACAATTGTGTTACGGGCCCCCATGGTCTGCACTGTGGAGTTAATGGCATTGCCCTGGTGTAGTTATGTAGCTTCTCTTTGTCACTGTGTTTTCTTCACTTTGCACATGGCCCTGGTAGCCTGATGACAGGCAGGGCCACTGGGAAGACTGTCTGTAGGTGGTAGTTTGGTCTTTGACCACATTAGAAAAGGTATGTGAAAGGGTGAGGGATTTTATTTTCCCTACTAATGAGCCAGTAATTAGTTTATTATAGCTTAGATTCTAACCTCATAGGGCTTCCCCTTCTGTTGCTTCAAGTAGGGTTTAAAAAATATAGTGGTTTGCTTTCTCACATATCCTGGTCTGTTCCCTGTTCCTACTTTTGTCTCTTTTCTTTATTTCTGTCATTGCTGTATTATTAAAATGAGACCCTTTCCTAGGCACAGATGGGCCATGAAGGGTTAGTTTCATGAGTTTAGGGCCAGGCTGCCCCATTTCCCTGGAACCTCACTGGAGGCCCCCGTAGTGGACAAAGCCTCCTGGGTGGTTTCGTCTCTCCAGTTGGTCCACATTGCTTTTCATTTAGTACTTACTTGCTTATATTGGGGTTATTCTGTTCTTCAGCCTCATCAGATGTCCCTTCTTTTCCTTTGCTTTGCTTTCAACAACTGCATATAGCAACTCTGTTTGTTTACCTAATTTGAGACAGTTTGACTCTAGCCCAGGCTGGCCTTGAATTCATGGTAGGTGGCCTCTGGGATTTCACAAAGGGGCCACCCCAACTGGCTTATGTCTTGATACTATTGATATTTTATATCCACCTCCTTGTATATAGGGATTTAAGAGGATACTTTGCTTCCTAATTTTCTTTTAAACATTATCTGTGGACCTTTTCTGTTGCTGTTTAGAACCGAAAGCCTTCACACTGATACACATCCCCAGTGCTTTTTAATATTTGAGACTGGGTCTCACCAAGTTGCCCAGGCTGGGCTTGAACTTGGAATCCTTCTACTTAAGTTTCCCAGACTATTGGGATACAGACATGGGCCATCATGACCAGCTCTCTGTTTTCAATGTGGAAATGTAGAAATATCAAAAGGTCACGTTACCACTACTATAGCCATTTTTGTAGAGTCCCTACTGTAGGACTGTGACAGTCTTAAATAGAATGTAAGTCTCAGCGTTGCACATGCTGCAGACTTGTTAGTTAGTATCTGTTCTTTAACTTCCTCCTTCTCTAAAGCCAGGAGTACTACTGACTAATGTTCATTTAGCCCATAGAGGTAACTTCTTCTTGTTACCCTTTTCAGGTTCACTAAGAATCTTTCTCCAGACAAAATCAACCTGAGCACTCTGAAAGGGGAGGGCCAGTTGACCAACCTGGAGTTGGATGAAGAGGTTCTGCAAAATGTGCTGGAGCTGCCCACCTGGCTAGCCATCACTCGGGTCTACTGCAACAGGGCATCGATCCGGGTGAGAACAGGGTTGGAGCTGTGCTGCTGTCCTTGGCCAGCAGGTCTCCCTTTCTGCAGGGCAGCTCCATAGCCCTAAACCTTTGCTTTTCTCTTTCAGATCCAGTGGACGAAGTTAAAGACACATCCAATTTGCTTGGTAATGGCCTTTCTTTCTTTCCTTTCCTTTTTTTTTTTTGTATTTTAGGAAAGGGTCTAGAGGGTATTCAGGGTCTCACTACTAGATTGGACTCGTACTGATCTTCCTATGTACAACCTCCCAAAAGCTGGGATTGCAGGCACACACCACTACACCCAGTCTCAATTGTTGTCTTAGCATGACCTCAGGGGCGGGGCCGGCATGGCAGGCCCAGGAATTGAACCCCGGGCCCTTGCACCTGCTTGCAGGTGCTTTAATCCGCAGAGCTATTTGGCTAGCCTGGTAATGGCCTTTCTTGATTACATGTAGTCAGATAGGGCTGGCTGGAACAGACTTTTAGAGGATAGGAGTCTTGTGACCCTTTTGGGAGTGGTGGGTACTTTTTTTTTTGAGGTCTTTATTGGCCTTGAACTTACTATGTAGTCCAGGGTGACCTCTAACTCATGATGATCCTCTTGCCTCAGTGTGCACCACCACACCCAGCCTCCTATATTGCCCTGTAAACTTTTCTCTGAGATAGAGTGTCTGTTGTCTGGGTTTATTTTACAGTGTCTGTGTAGGGAAGAAATTAGTACTGGGACATAAGACTCAGGACTCCTGAGATGTGTTTTAGGCTTTAGTTCAATTTTGCTAGTATTCTTAGACTTTGTTTCACTTAGTGTCTTAATTTCTTTTTTTTTTCATTGCTGAGACAAAAATACCTGCTGCCCAAGGTTAAGGGAGGAAAGGTTTATTTGGCTCACAGCTTGTAGAGGTTTCAGTCTGTAGTTAGTTAGTCCTAAGGATGACTTTGCAGAGGGGCATCACACAGGAGAAACAGTTCATGGCAGGCAGAAGGTAGCAAACCAAGCAAGGGGCAAAACAAGCCTCCTTCTGTGCCTTGTATTGTATCCTGGCTACCGAGATTAGGGCAGTACCAAAACTGAGTAATGGACTGATTTAGTAACCACCTACCCGTAATCTCTTGCACAGTGAAGCATTCGTGCACTCTAGACGCAGCTACCTCTGAAGAAGACCCACCCATGACTGCATCAGGCTTTGGGAGGGTGCGTGGACACAGCCATAATGGAATCCTGACAGTAAAACTTAGAAGTGTAGTTTGCAGATGGGCCTCGTGTATATACCTGTAATGTCAGCTCTCTGGGAGGCTAAGGCAGGAGCGCTGTATGTCTGAGCCCAGCTTGGGCAGTTTAGCAATTTGGCAAGACATTATTTCAAATGAAAAAGGTCTGGATATACAGCTTAGAATGAGGCTTTGATTTCAACCCCAGCAACCGCCTCCCCACCTCCCTGTTAGTTTGGGTTGACTATTGGGTGGTTACCTGCACAGTGTGCTGTCTTGCTCTGTGCCATGTGGCTTTTGTGCAGACCCTTAGCTCTGCCTGGCTTTTGTTCCAGTGCCTGGATAAGGTGGAGGTTGAGATGAAGACCTGTGAGGAGCCTCGGCCCCCCAATGGACAGTCTCCCATTGCTCTCGCTTCAGGACAGAGGTTGGTTGCTTTGAGCCTTGTTAGTTCTAACACATCCTCTATTCCAGGTCACCTTTTTAGTTAATGTCATAGAAAACTTCAAACCTAGAGAAAACAATGTAATGAACCCATGCACCCAAGATCTAACCAACTATTGCCAAGATTTTTCCATTCCTTTTTCATCTTATTCTGCCATTTTGTATGCGTTTATGTGCACTGTAGTACTTGAAAGCAAATCCCATGTGCCATATGATTCCACCTGTAAATGCTGTCATTTCATGTGTCGTCCCATACAAGGACTGGCAAAAACATAAGATACCACATGTAGTAGAATTGATAAGAATTACTTGGTATCACCTATCCTATTATCATCAATTTTCTTAAATTTCTTTTTCTTTCTTTAAAAATTTTTTATTCATTTTAATGAGAAAAAAGATAAAATAGCAATTAAACAGTTTTACAACAAGTTAGTAGGATGGTTGCAATAATTAATACAATGCATATTGTTGTCTTCCTAGTAGTTATTCAGAGGACAAGATGCAGATCTGATATCTTGTCTAAGCAATATTAGTACAAACTTTTATTCTCAATGAACTAAGAAAAAGTAGCTGTATAATCTATCCTAACTCTGTGTATACATATATATACTTAAATTTTTTGTTAATTTTTTTTTTTTAGGGCTGAGGATGATGTAGCTTATTATTTTATTATTTTGGTACTAGATATTGAACTCAGGGCCGTGCACTTGCCAGGAAGGCGCTTGTGACACTGAGGTATATCTTTGGTCCAGTGTAGTTTAATTATAAAGTGCTTCCTGGCTGCCATATGGGAGACCCTGCGTTCCATCCCCAGTACAGGAAAAAAATACATATTTAATGGCAGTGTGGACTGAAAGATATCACTGAAAGATGTCCACATGCTCAAGTCGTGCGCTTTGAAAGTTCTTTAATATATCCCCACAACATATGCACTTTTACTCTGTACGCAGTGCTAGGGATTGAACCCAGGGTCTTGTATGTGCATGTGTACGCACATACATACACACACTGTGTTATAACACTCACACAAAGCTACACATATACTTTTTAATATAGTTTTTTTTGTTTCAGAAAATAATTTTCCTGAAGAATTTTTCTCTGTTTTTGGCTTTTTTTTTTTTTTTTTGAGGCAGTCTTGTGCAGTTCATTCTGGCCTTGAACTCACTATTCAGCCCAGAGTGGCCTCAACCTCCCTGCAATCCTGCCTCAACCTCCCAAGTGCTAGGATTGCAGGGGTGTGCTGTCATATCAGGCTGAAGAATTTCCCTTTACACTAGGGGCTGGGAAGATAGCTCTGTGGCACAAGTGCCTGTGTGGCAAGTGCAAGGTCGTGAGTTGGAACCCCAGTGCCGCCAAAAACAAACAAACAAACAAAAAAATTCCCTTGTATTGTGTCACGTTAGAAATGTATGTTAAAAATATCATGTTTTAAAATCGCATAAAATCATTCCTTAGTTGTTGTACACCAGTTCAACATATCTTTCTTATGCAAAACAGAGTATATTAAAAACACATTTTCCCACATTCCTTTTTTATTTAAAATATAACCTGTCAATTATAAGATATTTGCATGTTAAATGTCAAATAGCATGTATATTTCACCATTTGAAGCTTGTAAAGCAAGAACCTGATGTAGAAATTCACCTCTGAAAAATATATGTAATTATGTATACAATGTACTCTTGTCATTTGCTGTATATCTATTTTACTCAGATAATTTTCACATATCGAAATGTAATTTTAAGTAGATGAGCTACCTGGCAGGTAGAATATGATTTGACTATTGAGTTCTCTCATTTGCATTAAAAGTTCTTTTACTTTGGGTAGAATGAGAATTACTCTTGGCAGCCTCAACTGTTATTAAATATTAGTGAATATTTAAAAAAAAAAAAAATATGTCCTGTCAGCTGGAGAGATAGTTTGGTGGCATAAGCGCATGTCTGGAAAGCACAAGGTTCCTGAGTTTGATCCCTGGTTTAAAAGGAAAAAAAAAAAAAAAAAAAAAAAAAATATATATATATATATATATATATACACACACACACACACACACACATACACACATGTATATATATATTTTAATAGCTTTGTTGAGTTATAATTCACATACCATAAAATGCATTCATTAGAAGTGTAACTGTACAGTTTGGAGAATTCCTTTTTGTATTTACTGGGCTATAGTTACCTGCTTTTAGAACATTTTGATCAAGAAAAATTCCTCCACCCATTAGCAGTTGCCGCACATCTCCCTGCCTTAGTGCAGCCACTGAACTGCTTTGTGTGTCAGTTCTGTACGTTTGCTATATATGGAACCACACACTGTGTGGTCTTTTGTGATGGGCTTCTTTCAGTTAAACATGTGCAGAGTTTAACCATGTTGTTCCACCCAGCAAGAGTGATTTATTATCCTTTTAATGGCTGAATAATATTAAATTGATTCTGTTGTAATTTCTGGTTTTTGGCTATGAAGTACTGTGTTACAACATAGAAGTGTTCTCATGACCAGTCTTCACATCTTCTCACTGACACCTGGTATCGTCTGTCATTATTTTAGTAATTCTAGTGCTTCTGTACTTGGATCACACTGTGGTTTTAATTTTAAAAAAAGAGAGAGGCGCACTCCTCACAGCCAGTAACGTGGTGTGTGTACGACGACTGAAGGTTCCTGTGGCTCTGACCCCAGCCCCTCCTTTGTTGTAGTGAATACGGCTTTGCCGAGAAGGTAGTGGAGGGGATGTTCATCATAGTCAACTCCATCACCATCAAGATTCACTCCAAGGCCTTCCATGCTTCTTTTGAACTGTGGCAACTCCAGGGCTACAGCGTCAACCCCAGCTGGCAGCAGAGTGACCTTCGTTTGACCCGCATCACTGATCCCCACCGAGGAGAGGTGATGCCCTAGCATTTTGATGGGAGGGAGTAGGAGGATTCATAGTAGGATGGATTCTTAAAGGACATTTTTTCTTTGGAGATTTCCTCAAATATTTCCCATTCCCAGGAACCCCAGACTTCTTTGTGTGCAGTGTTACTGTTGCTCTGTAGCCTTCATTTTGGATCTTTGCCCCTTCTACTAGGTTCCCAGCTGAGATGGGTGGGCGTCTCTGCCTTGCCCATTTTCCCCATAGAATCCCTGCCTCTTGGTTAATTTCACTCATAGAATTATGTGAGTTTAATTTTTTCGCTTTTCAGGTTTTAACATTTAAGGAAATAACTTGGCAGACACTTCGAATTGAGGCAGATGCTACAGATAATGGTGACCAGGACTCCATCACTACTCCGTTGAGGCTTATTACCAATCAAGGCAGGATCCAGATAGCCCTCAAGAGAAGAGTGAGTGTCTCTCTGTCCTTGTGCAGACGTCTGTCTTTTATTCTCTCTAGATAGTCTGGGAGTTGACATTCCCTCACTGTTTGGAGTTTTAGTGATCTCTGGACTGATGGCTAAAGGGAGAAGACCTGCAGTTTAGGGTGTATGGTACTCACCAGGGAAAGAACACTTCCTTCTCTTTGTTTTCTTAATTTTGGAAATCACAGTTTTTATCCATGTTGCAATGTCAACAAGGGCCCTCACAGTTGATTATTGGTGCTTTTGGTTAGTCAAGTCAGCCTAGTAAGTTTTGTAAGAAAAAGGACTTTCAAAGTGCTCAATTCTTCCCGTTCACGTCCTGGAGACTGAAAAGTCACCTCTAAAACTGATTGGACAAGAGTCACTGGAGTTGGCATGGTGCTGGGTGACAAACCCCATATTCTCTGTGGCTTCCCCCAGACCAAAGACTGCAACGTGGTAGCCTCTAAGCTGATGTTCCTGCTGGACGACCTTCTCTGGGTGCTTACTGACTCACAGCTCAAGGCTATGATGAAGTATGCAGAGTCCTTGAGTGAGGCCATGGAAAAGTCTGCCCAGCAGAGGAAGAGCCTGGCTCCTGAGCCTGTGCAGGTAGGAGACAAAGTGGACACCTCGGTGGGGCTGTGGAGCTGGAGGCCCAGGCCTAACCTGCACCTGCATGATCTGTGGCTCCTGAATGCTTCTGGCTTTGTGAGTCCCTCCAATGGTGCATTTATTCTGTTCATTGGGTGCCTCCCATGTTTGGGAGATAATGCGAGCCAGTGAGGAGGAAAAGTGGAATAAGCATCTTTCTTCTGTCCTTGGGGTCCTCACTGTCTGAATGATGGGCCACAGGTGAGTTGTTGCACTGTGGTATGACGAGTGATGTGACAGAGGTAAACACTGCCTGAGAGTGCAGAGGGGAGGCGTCTTACTGACCACTGAAGACATTCAGGGGAGACTTCGCAGGGCGGGTGTTCTGCAGAGGCTGGCATGTCCTCATGAAGCTAGAGGGCAACAGAAGTCTGAGAGCCAAGTGCACCGGCAGATGGGGAGGCAGGCAGGAGGAGGAGCCTCTTGCCAGTGTGCGGTTTTATTTAGGTGGGTCTAACTCCATGTCTGCACAGCTCTTTTTTTCTGTCACATGTAGGTCACTCCGCCTGCTCCTACTGCCCAGCAGTCCTGGACCCAGGCATTTGGTGGCAGTCCAGGTAATAGCAGCAGCAGCAGCAGCAGCAGCAGCAACAGCAGTCGCCTCAGCCAGTACTTTGAGAAATTTGACGTGAAGGAGTCTTCCTACCACCTGCTCATCTCCCGCCTGGACCTGCACATCTGTGACGACAGCCAGTCTCGAGAGCCAGGTACCTGAAGCTGAGTCTGGCCTGGATAGGGCCCCACCCCCACCCTGATGAGACCCAAGGGGTGTCTCAGCAGATTTCATTGCTCTTGGAGGTACAGGAAAAGTGGATTAAGCATCTTTCTTCTGTCCTTGGGGTTCTCACCGTCTGAATGATGGGCCTCTTTTCCTTGAGTGTGTACACTTTTCCTTGAGTGTACCACCTGTCACACTCAACAGTACTAATGTTAGTTTCTCCCTCTTAAATCAGAATCTTTTTTTTAGTACTAGGGATGGAAAACAGGGCCTTTACACTGAACTATATCTCCAGCCCTTTTTATTATCCTATATTTAGATAGGGCCTCTCAGAGTGCTAGGATTACAGATGTGCACCATCAGATCTGGCTAAATAAAAACCCTTTAAGTGTAGAGACCAAGCAATGGTGAACTTTTTTCCCCCTCCCTGAAGTCCTCTCAGCAGTGCTGATCCTTGCCAGAGGTTGAGGACTGCTGGTATAAAATTTTAGGGACTCAAATTCAGCTATAGGAAGCCTCAGAATTTTTAGGACTTTTTTTTGGTTGTTGTTAGCTGAAGACTGAACCCAGAACCTTGAGTATACTAAGCACATGTTCTACCATTTGAGCTATGAAGGTCAAAGCCACATAATTTTTTTTTTTAAAGTTTATTTTATTTTCTTAAACCACATTACATATTTGTTTGAGTTATGGCCAGCTCAGCCTTGCCTGGGGGGGTGAGGGGTGGCGCAGCATGTGGTGCAGGGGATCGAGCCGAGGTCCCTGCAGTGGCCTAAACTTCCCGATGCACGTGCTTTAGACCACTA
>PVKN010006256.1:15226-28987 GCA_004027915.1 Capromys pilorides
TGCTGGGAGAGGTCATTATGAAAGAAAGGTTGAAAAGCAGAAACTGTGGTGCAGAGTTTGGTAAGAAGGTAACCAGTCCAGTATGGGTGTGGTGAAATCTATGTTGGATCCCAGTGACCTGCTTGTTGGAGGTCTGCCAGCTTATACCCAGAAGCTTCTGTGGTGCTTCCTTCCATTGAGTTCTGTGGTATTTCCCTCAAATTGTATGAGTGCCTACTACCTACAAGGCTCTGTGCCAGACACTCCAGTAGAGGTCAGATTGGAAGTACAGAATACGATAGGTCAGCTTATAAGTGAGCATGCATACAGATGCTCGCGCGCACACACAGAGGGAATGGTTCCTGCTTTACAGTGTTTTTAGTCTAGTTGGAGAGAGAAACATGAATAATTCATTCATTTAGTAAAAATTCAGCATAAACTCAAGACAAATGTAAAGTTTGACTTACTGTTAAAAGTTCTATTCTTCTGACAATACTCTATGTTTTCTTTCTTTTCTGTTCTTTCTTTCTCTTTCTTTCTTTCTTTCTTTCTTTCTTTCTTTCTTTCTTTCTTTCTTTCTTTCTTTCTGTGTCTTTTTTGAGACAGAGTCTCACTATGCAGTTCAGGCTGGCCTTGAGTTCCCATTTGTAGCCCAGGCTGGTCTCGAACTCACACTGATCCTCCTGCCTCAGCCTCCCAAAGTGCTGGGATTACAGATGTGTGCCACCTCACCCGGCTATTATCCTGTGTTTTCTTTTTTAAATTATTTATTTATTTATTTATTTATTTGTTTGCTTGTTGTGTGTGTTTGTTTCTTTATTTATTCATTTTGTGGCTGGCTCAGCCTGCCCTGGTGGTGGCGCTGGCGCAGCATGTGGTGCCGGGGATCGAACTGCAGTCCCCGCAGTTGCCTGAGCCCTCCAAGCAGGCGCTTTAGACCACTGAACCATCTCACCGGCCCCTATCCTGTGTTTTCAATGTCCCTATTTTTACATTCTTTTTAGTGTTTCACAAAGGTGTTTATGTATAGCTTATCATAATTATCTGGTATGACAGTTGTAGCTCTGTGCCAAAATGTCAAGGGAAATAATGAGGGGTCTGTGTTTTGTTTTATTTTTAGTTCTTGTTGTTGTTTGGGGTGGGGAATCTGGCTTATGCTTCTCCAAGTGTGCAGAGAGACAGCAATGCTAATATTGTTAGGGTTGGGGAAAATAATTGGTCAAGAGTGTGTAAAACAGGATTAAAATTCCTAAGTCACCAGGCACAGGGTGATGCATGTCTGTAATCCCAGTATTTGGGAGGCTGAGACGAGATCACCAAGAATTCAAGGCCAGCTTGGTTTACCTAGGAAGATGTTGTCCCAAAAAACCAAAATAGATAGATAGATAGATAGATAGATAGATAGATACATACATACATACATACATACATACATACAAAAATACATACATATACATATATATATACATATAAATAAAATAAAATAAAATTCACTTCCCAAATCACACGTTTTTCACTTTCTTTTGCGTTTCTGGAAATCTGGCAGCCACTTAGAGACCATGGGGTATACTTTCTTTTTTAATTTTATTTTATTTATATTATGGCCAGCTCAGCCTTCCCTGAGGGTGGGGCTGGTACAGCATGTGGTGCAGGGGGTTGAACCACAGTCCCTGCGCTTGCCTAAGCTTGCCTAAGCAGCCGCTTTAGACCACTGAGCTATCTTGCCAGCCTGATGGGATATAATTTCTGTGGATTTTTTAAAATGTATCCACTGACTATAGCAACTCAAAGGAGCAAAAGAGGAAGCCGCAGCCTTGCCAGTCACCTGGTGTAGGGCCTTTCAGCTGCACTGGTCTTGGCTGCATTTGGCTTGTGAGTGCTTCCGTGGTGGTTTGGCTGCTCTGCTCTTGAAGGTGATGTTTATCTAAATTTCTTTCCCAGGTGTTTCTGCAAACAGACTCATGGGTGGTGCCATGCAGCTTACTTTCCGCAAGATGGCATTTGACTACTACCCGTTCCACTGGGCAGGTTAGGAGAACGCTGATTGGGGTCTGCTCTCAAGTGGTCCAAAATATTGAGGCAGATTGGGGCCCATCCCCGCCTGCCCAGCGGGGTTGTGGTAGGACTACAGCTCAGTGGTGTGGGACATGTCCCTTCAGTGGACAGCTTTGGGAAACCTAGATCCTGGTGACTGATGAGAGGAAGTAGAGCAATGCCTGAGGTGTTGCCTATGGTTCTCCTTCTAGCCCTTTACCTCCACTAGGTCTGGAGCCTCTCCTGTGGTCTGTAGTCAAGGTTGGCAGTTGCAGCTGGCCTGTAGGAGCCTCAGGGAAAAGTCACATACAGATTCCAAGAGAACTTGGGCACTGTCGCTGTGGCTATTGGAATTCTGTATTGAGGATGAGGGATCAGATTCTTCTATGTGCCTATATTTTCAGGAATGAAAGGAAGTTTGGAACATTGGCTCATGACTTTGGGCCAAAATCATTTTGCATCTTTGTTATATAGGTGATAGCTGCAAACACTGGGCTCGGCACTGTGAGGCCATGGAGACCAGAAGCCAGTGGGCCCAGAAGTTGGTCATGGAATTCCAGACTAAAATGGAGAAGTGGCATGAAGAGACAGGGTTGAAGACGTCCTGGCATTTGGGGGTAGATGCTCCCTTCCGAAGAAAAGCAGGTGGGTTATCAGGAACCGGAGGACTCCTGTTGTTCTGCTTGCCATTTATCTTTGAAGAACTGGTGGGAGAAAGCAACGGAGCAGCTAGATTGTGTCTCATGGAGCAACATCAGTGATGTTTTCTTTCTGGAGTCCTCTGTCCTCAGGAATAACTGCAGTATTAAGGAGAAGTTGTCATCATTTGTATTCCATAGGCAATTACTTTGGTCTTAAGACTGTTTGGGGAGCTGGTGAGATAGCTCAGCAGACTAAATACCTGGTTAGGCAAGTGCAGGACCAGGGCCCGGAGATGAAGCTTGATCTCCAGCACCACTTGCTGTGCCGGCCCTGCCCACAGGCGAGCTGAGCCCACCACTGAGTCCGGTGTGGTAGCGCTTACCTATAATCCTAGTGCGTGCTGGGGAGACTTAAAACAGGTGGATCACTAGGAGTCTGAGCTATGCAGTAAGGCACTATACCAAATACATAAAAAATAAATAGATAAAAATATTTTTTGAGTTACACTCAGTGTTCTTTTTTATTTACAGCATTAATGATTTTAGGATGTTTTTCCTTTGAGGTGCTGGGGATCAAACTGAAGGCCTCGCACATGCTAGGGAAGTGCTCTATCACTGAGTTAGGCCTCCAGCCCCCTTTTTTAAAAAAGAAAAAAACAAAAACAGTTTTTAGCTGATGTCCATGAAGAGAGTAAACTGTGCCGTTAATAAAAGCAAAAGCTATCTAAGAAAGTACATTTCTTTACAGAGCTGTGTCAAATCATCCTTTGGGTCTTCTGCTGGTAAAGTAAAATCAAGTTTGAAATAATAACTTTTTTTTTTGCGGGACCGGAGTTTGAACTCACGACCTTGTGCTTGCTAGGCAGGCACTTGTGCCATGGAGCTATCTCTCCGAAATAATAACTTTTTAATTGTATCCTTTAGATGATAGATGCAGGACAGTACTATATCATACCTCTGTGACTGTAGAATATCTAGTAGTGACCATGCTCTATGAAAGTGTTTTTAATGATGTTACTCTAGAATGCTTTCTTTCCAGATCATGATTATGAAGCTAAAAAAAAAAAAAAAATGGTACCAGGTACCACAACAGTTACAAGAAAAAAAAAACCAAACCTTTATTTATTTAGACCCTTGAGCTATCTCCCCAGCATCCACCCCTTTATTTTTTTTGAAATAGTTTCACTGAATTGCTTGTGCTAATCTTGAATTTGTGCCTCCTCCTGCCTCAACCTCCTAAATAGTTGGGATTATGAGCATATACTGCCATAATCTTTCCCCTTAGGATTTTTACTTTACTAATTCTATTTTATTTATGTATGTGTGTGTGTATGTATGTATGTATGTATGTATGTATGTTATGGCCGGCTCAGCCTGCCCTGGGGGTGGGGCCTGCGCAGCATGTGGGGCCGGGGATCGAACTGTGGTCCCTGGGGTTGCCTCAGCTTGCCTAAGCAGGCACTTTAGACCACTGAGCCATCTCACCGGCCCCGCTAATTCTGTTATTAATAAGAGATGAATATATTTTGATTCTCTTTCCCACTTTCTTATGTTTATGTAGCTTCTTTCTCCAGTCCTCGAAAAAACCCTCTTGAGAGGATGCCCTCTCAGGGCCAGCAGGCTGCCTTCCGACCTCCAGCATGGCATCGTTTGCGTTCTAGCTGCATGGTTGTGCGGGTAGATGACCTGGACATTCACCAGGTGAGGAGCTTTGCTGGGAGGCGATGCCACAGCCCACTGGGAAGGCATTGGGAGCCCCGGGGACAAACTGGCATCCAGGGACTCTTTGCCTCACTTCTGGATAGATTGACAGTTCTGTCTTTTTCATTCTGACCATGACTGCTGAGAAAAGGAATTGGGAATTCTCCCAGTTTTCCTCCCAGTGCCTTAGTACAACCTCTTGTGGACATGGGAACAGTGTGAGCTGGTGTGAGAACAGCTGGGATGTGTGTGAGAGCACCGTGTTCCTGTGACAGGGTGATGTGACTCCTTGGACGCCTCACATTCCTTTGAGAAAGCTGTGCTGGAGTGTGGGCTGCTGCAGGTGCTAACAATAAGTTGTGTTTGCTCAGGTTTCTACAGCTGGACAGCCAAGCAAGAAGCCATCTACGCTCCTTTCCTGCAGCCGCAAGCTCCACAACCTGCCCTCTCAGGTCTCTGCAATTCATGTCGAGTTCACGGAATATTACTTCCCAGATAATCAGGAGCTCCCAGGTGCGCATGGGGCTGGCCACATGTGTCTAAATCATATTCTTTACTTTCAGCCTTAGGGTTGCTCTGAGGTTCTCAGGAGTTGCTAGAGGTGTTAGGCACTTGGGTTGTTTTTGTTGACACTTTTGTTAAAAACTCTGCCCTGTGTAAATGTGTATCTTTGCTTTCATGATAGTAAAATAAATATCAGATGGTAAGTTAGAGTCCAGCTGCTGCTTTACACAGCTGTGTTTTTTCTTTTTTCTAGTTCCCTGTCCCAATCTCTATATTCAGTTAAATGATCTGACATTTACTGTGGATCCAGTCAGCCTGCTCTGGGGAAACCTCTTCTGCCTCGATTTATACCGCAGCTTGGAGCAGTTCAAAGCTATCTATAAGCTAGAAGATTCAAGGCAGAAGGATGAGCACTTGGACATGCGGCTGGATGCCTTCCAGTTGAAGGTAAGAAAAGAATAGGATTTTCGTCTTCAGATGGTACCCACAGCTGCATTTTCCTTGTGGCTATAATCCACAGTTCTTCTCTATTTCTATCCATCTGATGAGAGCAAGAAAAGCAGTTTCACAGGCTAAATGATTTTTCACATGTGCATGACTGGTGGTATGCTGAGATACTCAGATACCTAATCTGAGTTATGTTTTATTTTCTCTCTGAAGGTGAGCTTCCCACTGGAGAAGAGAGAGCAAGCGAAGTTGCATCGTCCCCAGGCCCTTGTCTTTTCTTCATCCAGCATGATTGCCACTAATACCCGTCATGCCCCACACTGTAGCTGTCCAGACCTCCAGAGTCTTTTCCGGGGTTTTGCTGCTGCTGAGTTCTTTCATTCTAATTATGATCACTTTCCCAGGGTTCCGGGTAGCTTTAGCCTTCTGCATATGCTGTTTTTGCACCATGCCTTCCAGATGGATTCTGGCCTTTCTCGGCCTAGTACCCTCCCTCCCCAGAGGCCTGAGGCTTCCCAGGACCTCTGGTCCATCTACTTTACCCAGATCTCCTTGGATTTCGAGGGAACAGAGAATTTAAAAGGCCATTCCTTGAATTTTGTGGCCCCTTTCCCCTTGTCCATGTGGGCCTGCCTGCCTCTCCGCTGGCAACAAGCCCAGGCCCGGAGGCTCCTTTTGGCCTCAGAGGGGAGGCTTAAACCGTCAGCCAGCTTTGGAAGTCCTGCCCAGTCTGAGGCCCTGGCCCCTGATTTTGTGTCACATCAGAGGTCCAAGACTGAGCATGATCTGAAGAGCCTGTCAGGCCTCCTGGAAGTCACAGGCATCCTAGAAAGCAGTGGTACGGCAGATAGCAAAGGGCCTGTGACAGAGCTGGAGGATGCAGCTGATGTCCATGTGCTTGTGCACTCCCCTGCCCACGTCCGTGTGAGGCTGGACCACTACCAGTACTTAGCCCTCCTCCGCCTCAAAGACGTACTTCAAGGGCTTCAGGAGCAGCTGACCAAGGACACACAGGCCATGACTGGATCTCCTCTGCAGGACCAGACAGCGTGCATTGGTGTCCTTTTCCCCAGTGCAGAGGTGGCTCTGTTCATGCATCCTGCTCCTGGGTCTGGAGATACAGACTCTGCAGGCTCAGACACCACTAGCGTTATAGACTCTGAGCTGTCTCCCTCAGAGGAGCAGGAACCAAGGTCTGACACATCATCAGAGCAGGGCCCAGCAAGCCCTGAGAAGGTCCTGGAGGATAGCAGCACAGATAATCTGGATGTGTTGCATGAGAGGCCTTACAGCAATGGAGAACTACAGGACCTGGGTCCCTCTGCACAGCAGGTGTCAGGGAGGGGTCACGAGGCCGTCCAGTCTTTACAGGCCAAGAGGCTGAGCAAAGCCCAGGCCTCCAGCTCACCAGCTGTGTCCAAGTCCCCTGCAGGCAGGGACCCTGCTGTGAATGGACAGGGTGAGCCCATGCCCCTGAAGAACATTGAGGGAGAATTATCTAGTGCTATCCACATGACCAAGGATGCCACCAAGGAGGCTCTGCATGCCACCATGGACCTCACCAAGGAGGCTGTATCCCTCACTAAGGATGCCTTCAGTCTGGGCAGAGATCGAATGACCTCCACCATGCACAAGATGTTGTCTCTACCCCCAGCCAAGTGAGTAGTTCTCTGCCTCCCTCAGTCTCCCCCTCTTCTGCTGGTTCTGACACTGGTCTACTTCTCATTTGGGTCCAGGGAATGCACAGAATGACTTACTCAATGGACCATTGCAGGTTAATGTTGATTGCTTCCTAGAACCAGCTTATCTTCCCTTTCACGGATCCACAGTGGTTGCCACTGATATGCGGCATCACAGTAGCAACCCCTGGCTCTACGTAACACTCTTTTCAGTGGGCTTTTATGTAGTTATTTGTTTGATTTGATTTGCACAGAAGCTTTGTTTATTTATTTATTTTTGTTTTTATTTTATTTTTTTAAAACCTCATTTATTTATTTATTTATTTATTTGTGTTCTGGCTGGCTCAGCCTGCCCTGGGGGTGGGGTGGGGCTGACGCAGCATGTGGTACAGGGATCGACCAACAGTCCCTGTGGCTGCCTAAGCTTGCCTAGGCAGGCGATTTAGACCACTGAGCCATCTCGCCAGCCCTGCACAGAACCTTTGTAAGGCAGGTAACAGGCGTTTATATCCTCAGTGTATAGTGTATTGAGAGAAGATGTGTTTATGCCTTGTACAACTCATAGCTAGAATAGCTGGGCTTTGCAACTTGCTCTTTATGGTGCCCCTTACCAGGATCAGAGTAATAGGGAAGGAAGAATTTCATCCATTTCTTCAACCACTTGTTTGTTTTTCGTGCTGGGGATCAATCCCAGAATGTCAGGCTGTCCTAGCAAAGCACTCTATTACTTGGCCTCACCCACAGCCCACAGCAAATATTTTTTGGGGTCTTAAGCATGTTCCAGGCCAGTGATAGTGAATCTTTTAGGGTGTTCAAAGAAAACAAACAGCCGGCTGCAGCTTGCATGCCATAGGTTCCCTACCACTGCTCTTGGTTCTGTGTTAAACATAGAAATGCATCGTCAGGAGAGCGGTTCTGTCAGGATTTTCTTGTGGCTTTAGAAAGGTAATGAAGACAAAAGGAAATCTGTGCTGGGACACTTGGTGCTTTAAAATCTGTGGTATGAAGATCAGTGACTGTTACGGTTTGTGTCTAGCTATCCCTACAAAGCCTCATGCGGTCATAGGGGGCTTTTCAGAGGTGGCTGGGTCTAGTGTCTGGTGCTGGGACCACAGGTGTGTGTTTACTGAGTCCATTGATTGGTTTGGCATAGTTCTGGATTTAGGAGTGTGACTGCTACATGTGGCCTAAGGCAGGAGCTTGTGTAAACTGTGAGGGACAGAAGAAGGCTGCTGTGCTCTCTCTGCTTCTCCTCTGTGTTGTTGCCCTGCCTCGGAACCAGTCAATCATGGACTGAACCCTCTACAAACTATGGGCCAAGTAAACCTTTGCTACTTTAACTTTGGGTGTCAGGTATTGTTTCAGCAATGAGCAAAGTAAGACAGTGGCATTAGAGCTTTTTTCTAAGTGAATTACATTAAGATGTCTCTGAGCGGGCCAGTGAGATGGTTCATCGGTCTAAAGCACCTGCTTAAGAAAGTTTAGGCAGCTGCAAGGACTGCGGTTCGATCCCTGGCACCACATGCTGCATCAGCCCCACCCCCAGGGCAGGCTGAGCTGGCCATAGTAGGAAAAAAAAAAAAAAAAAGATGTCTCTGAGCAATGCATATATCTAGTATCTGCTATGATAGGCTGCCACAGAGGAAGAAGTGAGGAAATTTTAAATAGATGAGTACTGTAATAATCCGAGATTAGGGCTTTTTATGTCAGACATCCTGCTAAAGACAATATTAATCTACTGAATTCCTGTGCCTGTTCTTGTCCTGAAGACAGTTGCTAATGTCATGAACCACTTATAGATGAGGAAACCATGCTCAAGGGAAGTAAGAATCTTGGTTAAGCTCATAGAACTTATGAGGGATGGGGCAAGGATTGAAAGTCAGGCTCCTAATCATTTTTGTGTGTGTGTGTTTTAGGGCAGGGTCTACTGGGTATTCAGGGTCTCACTACTAGATCAGACTGGTAGTGATGGTGTTTACAGCCTCTCAAGAGCCAGATTACAGGCGTGCCACCACACCCAGTCTCAATTGCCTCTCAGCCCGCCCAGGGGGTGGGGTAGGGCGCAACAGTCTGGGATCAAACCCTCTGTCTGCTTGCAGGCACTTTGATCCGCTGAGGTATTTGGCTGGCCTCCTAACCATGGAATGCACTATCTTTCCTAAATGTAATGGGAAGATGGGAGAAGAGGAAGAAGTAAAGAGAAGAAAGCAATGACTTGTGATTAAAGCTATTTTATTTTATTTTATGGCCTGGGGGTTGAACCCAGGGCACTTACTGAGCTACATCTTCAACCCTCTTCCCGTTTTATTTTTAATTATGAGCATCTCACTAAGCTGCTAAATTGCTCAGGCTGGGCTCAAACTTGTGATCCTCCTGCTTCGGGCTCCCAGGGTGCTATAACTCTTTTGAAACACAATAATGATTTCCGAACTGCCCAGATGAATGGCCTTGTCTCAGTCTACCTTTTGTGGACTTCCTGGCAGCAGTTAGCATTGCTGGTCAGTTCATTCTGAGTATTTGCAGTCTTGCCCAGCTTCTGTTACTTCCCTGGAGTCTTCTTTTTGTCCTTGGCTGCTTTTTGTCTTAACAGTGGCAGCATTTCCTAGACTATCCATAGTCAGGTCACCTTAATCATAATTTTTTTTTTAATTATAAGAATGATTTGTGGAGATATAGCCCAGCAATATAGTACCTGCCTGGCAAGCATGAGGTCCTGAGTTCAGTTTCTGGCGCGCGCACATGCGCGCGCACACACACACACACACACACACACACACACACACTCTGTCCTCATTGTGCTCGTTGTGTTCATTGTGTTGACAGTGTAAGAGATCCAAAGAATAAAAAAGGAAGTAGCTAGGTGTGGTAGGTAGCTCTTGCCATAATTTCAGCTACTTGGAAAGGCTGAGGCAGAAGATTGGAAAGTTTGAGGATAGCTTGGGCAAATCAGCAAGACACTGTCTGGGAATGTAGCTTGGTGACTGGGTGCTCACCTGGCATGCACAAGACCTGGGTCTAGTGTGCAAAAGTGCAGAACACAGAAGTAGAGGTTGCATTACTTGTTTACACTTGAGGGTGTTATTTTGTTTTTTGTGAGACAGGGCCTTTTGGCCTTGCACTCACTGTGTAGCACAAATTGCTCTCAAACTCACAGGGATTTTCATGCTTTGGCATCCCAATGCTGAAATTACAGGCACTTGCCACTATGCCTGCTTCTTCCTACGTTTGAGGACTTTTTTTTTTTTTTTTTTACAGTGCTGGGCATTGACCACAGGGCCTTGTCAATGTTAGGCAAGCGCTTTACCTCTAAGCTACATCTTTAGCTTCTTTTCCACCTTTTTCTTCCCTTCTTTTTTATACCTGTAACTGTGTGTCCATGTGAACATCTGTATGCAGTTACACAATACAGATACTGATTTTACATAGGATTATGTAAATTATCCCTATGCTACTGTAATAGTTTATTCATCTGATGCTTTTGTTTTCTCTTTGCTAGATGTCTGAATAGCTGGCTTTTAATTGCCTTATTGTCCTCTACCATATGGATGTACTATAACTTATTCATCTGTTAGCATTGTTAAATGGCTTTATTTTTTTATCTTTTATTTTTTATTTTTTTGTCTTTTTCGGACAGGGTCTCGCTATGCAGTTCAGACTGGCTTTGAGATCACTTTGTAATACAGGCTGGTCTTGAACTTGCAAAGATTCTCCTGCCTCAGCTGAGTGCTGAGGTTACAGGTATGCACCCCCACACCCGGTTTGTCCTAATCACATTCTTTTTTTTTTTGGTACAGGAAATTGAACTCAGGGCCTTATGCTTGCCAGGCATGCACTTATGCCACTGAGCTACATCCCTGGGCCAAAATGACTTTATTTTTGTGAATATTACTTTGTTCACACGGTGCGTAGCTGAAGTCTTTAGAGCGTTAATCTAGATGTGAAGTGAGTCAGATGCTAACAACATTTAAGTTTTTTGATGTATCTGCCAGTTCAAGTTTGTCTCATTTTGTACTCTGAATACTGAGTTTTATCCCTTTACCTCTGCTGTCATCTGTACTTCAAATCCTGAATGACCTCCTTGCCTCTGCTCTTCATTTGAAACTATTTACTAGTGTGTGAGTCTCACATCCATACAGCTAAGCCCGTATCCCTTCCCAGACCGGTCTGTTGTCATTGTCTTCTCTCCTTTTCCTGGCCTGCCCAGGCCCAGCCCAACATGCTGGCTCCCTGCAACACCCAGCACCACCCCCGCCATCTTTCTTCTGTTAGTAATGTTCTAAGTATCATTCCCTCATGAGTGATTTATCAGATTTTAGTGTGTATCAGAATCATGAGGAGGGCTTATGAAAACATGGGTTGTTAGCTTGTGTGGGGCGACACCTGCCTATCTTCCTAGCTACAACAAAAGGATTGCAGGTTTATTTATAAAACAAAAAATATTTCTCCAGTGCTGAAAACAGAAAACCCAGGTCCCAGGGGCCTGTCCCTACATTTCTCTTTCCATAGGTGTGACGTGGGTTGAGGATTTGCACTTCTGAACTTCGCTGTTGGTGCTTATCCTCCTGGCATGACGTGGTGCTCTGGGGACTCTCACGGTGCTGCTTACCTTTCACTCCCACCTAGAGCTTTTGTCGTAAATCATTGACATCTGTGTTGAAAAGTCTGGGTCAGCTGCCTAAAACACAGGCATGGGCTTGTCATTTCCCTGCTCCAAAATCTCAGGCTTTTTCCTTAAACCCCTGATCCCTGAGTTTGCTTGGATGTGTCTTGTTTTTCGGTGATACCAACTCTACCACGGAGCCTCACCTAGCCCTGGTTTGAACTTCATAGTGTTGTTCTTGCAACACAACTAGTGCCGCACCTGGGCTGAGCTATTTATAGTCTCATTTCTCTTTATTTTTTCTTATTGAATGTCTTTTCTCCCTCTTTCTTTTTATAATTTTATTTTATTTTTTGTCATTTTTGAGACAGGGTCTCGCTATGCAGTTCAGCTCACTTTTGTAGCCCAGGCTGGTCTTGAACTCACACTGATCCTCCTGCCCTCAGTCTCCCAAGTGCTGGGATTACAGGCGTATGCTACCACGCCTGGCTCTGTAATGTATTTGGTCCGGGGTCTCACTATGCAGCTCAGACTGAACAGTGGTCCTCCTGTTTTCAGCCTCCCTGGAGCTGGGATTACAGGTGTGTGCCACCACACCCAGTCTCATTGGCTGGCTTGGTGTGCCCAGGGCGGGGTTGTCACAGCCTGTGGCAGACTCTTAGACCGCTGAACTATCTCCCCGGTCTTTATCTTTCTTTCATAGTCCTTCAAGAACTCAAATACCATCTCCTTCCACAAACCATTCCTTTTTTCTTTTTCTTTTTTTTTTTAGTACTGGGGATTGAACCCACAGAGTAGTGAGCTATATTACAGCTCCTTTTATTTTGCTTTGAGATAGAGTCTCACTATTTAGCTCAGGCTGACCTAAACTTGTGATCCTCCTGCCATGCCTCCTGAGTATCTGGGGCTACAGGTGTGTGTCTGCAGCTGCAGGGCTATTCTTGAGCACCTTCTCATCCCTCCTCCTCTCTCATATGGCCTCGAGTTTGGCTTGTGCCATTATTCTACTTTGTTGGCATGTGTGACTTACTCCCATGTAGTTTTATGGAACTCAATTTCCTGTCTCCTAATAGATGATAAATTCTTTGAGAACAGGGGCTCGAATTATCCTCCCTGCAGTCTGCCTTGCACCTGATACAATGCCTGCATACAGGTGCTCTGCAGTCAGAAATTGTGTAAGGGTTACAAGTGGGCTCGGGGACTGTCCCTGCACTAAGGTGTGGGGAGTGCATGGCATCTTACCTGACCCATGTAGCCTTGCCATTTGGTGTGCATTAGCCATTTACACAGCACACAGCTAACACTGCTGGAATAAGAATTCAGAAAGGCCAGTGGTTAAAAATAATTTCATCTTTGATAGCAGGCAATTGATGACGCCAAGTTAGTGTTCACATTAACTCTGTGAGGGGAAGCATATGGCTTGGGGGGTGGGAACAAACTTCACTTTCCAGCCATATTTGTGGTTATTGTTATTTTTAACAACAGGGAGCCCATGGCCAGGACAGATGAGGGAGTGGCAACCCCAGTGAGTGGAGGAGCTGGCCGACTCCGATTTTTCTCCATGAAGAGGACAGTGTCTCAGCAGTCATTCGATGGTGTCTTGCTGGATAACAGTGGCCCTGATGACCGGATTTCAGTGGACAGCGATGGCAGCGATAGCCTTGTGATGCTCCTGGAGTCTGGTATGTGGGAGCAGAGCTGTAGATGCTGGAAGGGCTTCTCTCTGCTGCTGGTGTTCAAACTAGCAAGGTGCAAGTGGAGCTGAGAGTTGATACACAGACTTTTTTCTTTGTTTGAGGTGCTGAAGTTTGAACACAGGGCCTTTTCACTCAGCTGTATTCCCAGTCCCATTTTACTCTTTTTTTTCTGGATAGGGTCTCACTAATTTGCTCAGGCAGGGCTTGAATTTGTGACCCTCCTGCCTCCGTCTCAGAGTGCTCGGACTGTATAGGTGTGCACTAGCATGCTCAGTAGACGTTAGACATTTTCTTACCAAAGCAAAGGTGATAGGGAGAAAACGTAGATCTGTGACTCTGTCTTTATCTCCTCATTTTCTGAGTTATTGGTTAAAACTTGACCTCTATCACAAAAAAAGATTAAACCCAAAGGAAAAATTATCAGCCTTATAGCCACAAATTAGGGTCAATAGGATTTGTTTTATACAGTGTTTGATATC
>PVKN010006257.1:0-27500 GCA_004027915.1 Capromys pilorides
TGCCCACTGGGTTCTCGCCTTTTTTTCTGAGGTATCAGTGCTTTCCAGGAGACATGCTGGTACCCTGCACGCACCCTTCTATGCATTCTTGGCCGCGCACTCCCACCTGCGAGCTCACATCCCCAAGCCCCAAAGCCAGGGAGGGTCTCGGCTTTAAATGTCAAGGGCAGAGCTAAAGGCGGGAAAGCCCCCGATTGGCTGAGACCTTGCAAGGCTGCCCCAATCACATCCTCCCACTACCCCACCCCACCCCACTCTCCACTTCTCCCTCCTCTAGGACACAGCCCCGGGGTCCCCTCAGACACCTTTCACCATAAGGGATGGAGACCCCCCTGCGGTTCTCGGTGTGGCTCTGGTTCACCGCCATCTTGCTACGGGCCCCTCAGTTGGGGGGCGGGACCTGGGCCACACCGCTGGGCGGGGCGTACGGGGAGGGCGGGGATTATGGCGCAAAGGCTGGCAGTGAGTGGGCAAGGCGGTTGGTCACGTGGGAGGACCACAGCGGAAGGAACAGGCGGAGCCAAGGGTGAGACGCACACTTCCCTGATGGGAAAGAGGGCTGGTCTGCTGCTCTGCCTCAGTCCCCAGCTTGCTTGACCCGGCCTCCAGGTATAAATGGGTTGATCCCTCCAGGAATGGAAGTTAAAAGCAGCCATCCCCCACCCTCTGCCAGGATTACCCAACGCCCTCCCCACAAGCTGGGCGGAAAGGTACTGGCTGCCTTTTGGGGAAAGGGACCAGGATAATTTCTTGCTTCTGCTAAGGTTTACAAAACTTTCTTCCATCAGAGAAGCCCTGGAACCATAGTAGCTTGTCTAGTGGCCTAGCATCCAGGAAAGGAAGGGAAGGGGACATTCAGCCAAGTGGGGGACAGTTCCAAGATGAGAGAGCCTCTATGTGACATCCATCATACCTACCTTGCCTCCTCTAGAAGTGATCATGAGAATCTGGAGGAATACTTTGTACCTGGACTGCTTTGAGGGCCAGAATATTGTACATTGTCCTGTTTCCTCCGAGCTTTACGAATAGCACGAGGTCTTTTTTTTTTTTTTTTTTTTTTTGTGGGACCCGGGTTCGAACTCACGACCCTGCACTTGCCAGGCACGGAGCTATCTCCCCAGACCCTCAGAGGTCTTTAAATAAAGGGATGTTACCATCTCATGGATTACTCTTATTTCATGAGTATAGAATGTTATGTGTAAGATGCATTTTTAATGTGCCAGGGCCAAACTGATGGGCCATCCATTCTAACATCTTTATTTTGGAACTTTCAACATAAGAACAAATAAAATACCATGGGAACCATATCTAGTCTCTATCCTTGGGCAAAAGAATTATGTTCTCTGGACTTTAGTTTCCATATCTGTAGGACGCCACTGGACTAAGAGCTCCTAGGTTTCCTTCAGCTGTGATACTGGATGGCCATCTCACTTCTGTCAGTAACTCTCATTCCTCAGTGTCGCGTTGCCCCTCTCATTTTACTTGAATGGTTCCTGAGTCTCCTGATTCATCTTCTTCCAATTCTTCACCCCCACTACCACTTTCCTCCATACATAGTATACTTACACTCACCCCACAGGAAGCTGAAGCCCCTCAACACATAACTGCATACATTTGTCATGTCCAAATTTGAAAAAATAATACACAGGTGAGAGTTGGCTTTTTTGCTGGCTACAAAAAAGAGCAGACATCTCAAGATGTTTATGTTCAAGCTAATGTTTCAATTCTTAAAGTACTCTGTAAAACAGCTATCTAGGTAAGAGGGGCCCACTCCTTTCCTAGACTTGATTGTTCCACTCTCAAGAGGGAAAAGCTAGGAAGTTAATGAAAATGCACATCATTTTCTCTACCACATCCCTAAGGGTTGCTCTCATCTGGGGGATGCAGATCCAGGAAAAAATGCCTGGGTCTGACCTCACTGTCTTACCAAAGTGGTTCCTGGCCCACACTCCACACTTGGGGGAGATGACATCATGGCTGACTTGGCCAGAGAGGCAGGGGCACAAAGACAACACAGGCCAGGTGGTGGTTGTTCAAATAGCAATGTTTAGTTGTACAACACAGAAAGTCTAGCAACATTTACACAACCAGTTTGAGTGTCTGTTGGCTTGTTTTCAATTAGGAAATTGAACCAGATGTCACTAAAAGGTTGTCTGGGACTGTGACATTTAAGAAATGGATCATTCTTGCATCCCCTGGGCTTGGGCCTCTTGGTCCATCAGGTCTTGGTTATAGATGAAAGGCCCACAAGTCACCAGCCTTTGAGCAAGTTGTGTCCAGGTGGAGACAGGGTAGGGTAGGCAAAGGAGGGTTTATAAAGACACAGTGTGTGGGGCAGTGAAAGCCAACATTCGCAAACATTCATGCATCAGATGGGGACTTTGCCCTCGGTTGGGTATTTTCCATTAGCCTACAGTGACCACCTATGGCCAGGCTAATTCATTACTCACATTAACAGGGTGAGGGACAGGAGACTGGGGTAGGAGGAGCAGGTGGGAAAGGATCCCTCTTATTGCTACGTGAACAGGAGGGTGCTGTTTTTCTTCCTACAGTGTATAGCTTATACGTTTCTGGGCTTTTGGACATGTGTTTAGTTCATTTTCCTTGTTTGGAGGGTAAAGGAGGAAGTCAACTCTAGTACTCTCTGCTTTGGGAAAACTACTCTAGCTAAGTGGCTGCACTATGGGGTAAGGTGGGTAGGTACCAGCCACCATAGTGATTCTTTAAAAAGTGATCCTAACTCTTGCTCCCCTCATGGGCAGTGATCCACCCTTTCAAATATATCTTTAAGTAACAAAAGAGCCACCCTTATCTCACACTGAGGCTCACATGGCTGATCTCAGGGACTGTGACACAGTTGCTTTTTCGACCCTTGAAGAAAGCCAAGAGTAGCTTATGGGGGTGAATGGGCAGGGAGCAATGTCATTTTCCTTGGAGACAGTCCCAAGTAGCTGGTATGGAAGTGGCAAGGGCAGAAGCCACGCTTGATGAGGTCTTTCTCCCTACAAGATGAGATGGGACTGGCTGGCACAGCCAGTGGAGCAGGGATGGTGCTGGCTGGTGAGAACTCTGCCTCGGGAGGGGCGGAGAGGTTTGGCTAAATGGAGGAAGCCACTGTCCTAAGGAGGCGGCGGGCCCCTCCCACCTGTGGTGGGTGGGCGGGGCTACCGCAGCACTAAGAGGGGCGTGGCCCTGCAGCAAAATCGGCTGAGAGGAATGGAGGGAGAAGCAGCTTGAAATGGCCTTCATTCAGCAGAGGGGCAGGGGGTGGCTGGCACAGGTGGAAGGACAGTGCCCAGGAGGCCTTCTCCCTGCAGGGGGTTGAGAACGGGTGAGGGTGCGCAGACCAGGAGCTGGCAGCAGTCACATCAAAACAGCTTCTCCAGGCAACTGAGACCATGGTTGAGGGGCGCCAAGCATCTTCCCCTCTCGGTCTCGCCAACGCCCACCACCCTCACGCCTCGGGCTCCCCTTGCTGGTCCTGAGGGCCCAGTCCCCTGTTTCATATAGGACCACTGGCTCTGGGAGCCAGGAGGCTCCGGCTCAACTGCAGTCAGCTCTGTCCTTAACACAGCTGCTGTTCTGGCCCAACAGGTGCCCATCCCGGAGTAACTTTTGTGGGCAAGGGAGGGCGAGGGTCGGATTGGTAAACCAGCCTTCAGGAAAGCCTGAGACTGCAGGGCTGGGGGCACTGGTGATCCAATCGCCCCGCCTCTTTCTCCTGTCCACTCAGTCTTGGATTTTAAATCTTTTTTTTCCTAGCACCTGAATGATAAAGGACTGGGATTGTAAATGCTGGCATTCAGAGAGGACCAGTTAAACACCTAGGCTGGACCAGGAGTTGGGAGAGGAGGTTGGAGCAGGTTGTTGTAAACAGTATCACTTGGTGTCTTGTCTTTCCTAAGGCTAAATTGTTTTCCCAGGCCCGAATTTCAGCAATCCTACTACAGGTTAAAGGACAAAGAGTGATATTGATATAATAAACAGGGGAAGTATATGCATTAATAAATAGGCTTACAGGATAGGCATGAAAAGGCTAAATGTATGATTGTGGATATCACGGGGAATGTCTATAGGAATCAGGAGAACTGAGGGATAGCAGAGACAGACACACAGACAGACAGATGGACAGACAGACGGACAGACAGACAGACAAAAAGAATTTGCTTCAGCAGAACACTGAGCAAGAAGAGACGTTAAGTATGGTTAAGACCCAGAGAGCCTCCGAGAAGCCAGCTGAGAAGAGGCAAATGTGAGTGACCTAAGATTTGTCGCTGAAGCCAACCCTCTGACAAAGAAATATCGTGCACAGTTTCTGATATTTTTTTAATATCTATCCTCCTAGAATTTAATGCACCCCCACTCAGAAGGCTTGACCAGCACCTGTGCTTCCATTAATGTAGCCCTGGAACAGCAGAACTCCCCTGGCACCTTCACCTTGGCCGACCACAGGTTCAGGGCCGAGTTCAGCCCACGGCTATTGAAACTGTCTTTCCTATTCTCAATGGCATGGATTTCTCTTGCAACCTCAGTTTGCACTGTCCTGGGCTTTTCGTTATTTTAATTTAGGGTAGTGTAAAGTCATTTTCTGCAAGCAAACTGGACATCCACTCTGAGTATAGAAATCAAGCTCAAAGGTTTTATCTAAAAGGATGTGAAAGTGTCAGAGATGATCAAGAGGGAGGGAAAAAGAGACACATGAGGGAGGGAGGGACAGAGGGAGAGAGAGAGGGAGGGAGGGACGGAGGGAGGGAAAGGAAGCAGGAAGCAGACGCAGGGTAAGCACAGAAAGCTGCAGTGTGAACAGTGACAGCTGGTAGCTTTTGGACAGGGACCTTAACAAAGACCAAACATTGCAGCTCTACTTTTAGACATGTATTCCTTCTGCAGGAACCCAGCGGAGATGCGTGTCTCTGTTCTCCTGGGACCTTCTCTCTCCGAGGAAACCCTAGCCTTAGCCCCATCCCTGCCTCACAGGGAGGTGTTCTGAGCTCCTTCCCCCACCCCAGTCTAGCTCAGCCACCCGTCCTCGGAGAATCTCTGCAGCCCCAGTTTGTGGGTGACATGAGAGATAAAGAATCCCCTGTACCCGCAGCTCACCTGATCCCAGCATTTTTAAATAAAACCTTCCCCAGACTTGGAGAGTGACATGTTCGGCTTTGTTCTGGGACACAAGGAAAGGAAACAGATAGTGGAGAGTCATGGAGAGACCAGACTTACAAAGGGCTTTACAGGGAGAGTAATGAAAATACCTCAGCCCTGCACACTCACACACAGGCACATCCCTCCCTCTCAGATACACACATGCACACATTCATGCACACAGACCCCATATGCACACACACATGCACACAAGGTAGACAAGATGTTCCACAATACCAGACAAGCCCGTGGGACAGAGCTGAAGGGACGAAGGTGGCTGGAGGTGGTATTTGGGATGCGTGTGTGTGGAGAAGAGGTATGTGTGATGAGGGGGCATCATGGGTTACTGTCGTGACTTTCCTCTGTGTCCACGCTCACCGGAGGGAGGCCTCCATTGTCATTGAGCCGCTTGGCCCTGTAAGTCTCATAGTGGATGTTGTGAGTCACTTCCTTGAGGTCCTGGAGGTGGGTCCTGAAGGACATAGGATGAGAAGAGAGAAGGATGGAATTAGGAGTAGAAAGAGGAAGACGCAATCCACCTCAGAGGCTCGCACAGCACTTCAGTGGGCGGGACCCATCGAATTCTACAGGCCCTTTCACTTTAGACAGGATCTGAGGGAAAAGTTCTGGGAGTCTGCATAGATGTGCCTGGACCTCAGGAATTAAAACCTCCATGTGGGCAAGGGGAACAGGGACATCTTACCTGATAACAAAGTCTCGAAGTAGGGCAAACTCACAGTGGTTGAGGTTTTCCACTATGAACAAAAGAAAACGTGGTCATTTCACTGATGTAGTACCTAAGAAGGAAACTTGCGTTTGGCTCCTGGAGGCACTTAAAGAGAGGATGAGAGGGGGCCAGGGAGATAGCTCTGTGGCACAAGTGCCTGCCTGGCAAGTGCAAGGTTGTGAGTTCAAAACCTGGACCCACCAAAAAAAAAAAAAAGAGAGAGAGAGCATGAAGCAGGTTGTTTTGTAACCCTTCAAGAACCTTGCTTACTTCACTGGATTTTATTACTCAACAAATTTACTTATTTATTGTAAGTTTTGTTTTGTTTTGTTTTGTTTTGGCTGTACCAGGGATTGACAACTCAACAAATTTAATCAGCTACCCTGGGCATAATACTTGCCTAAACAATAGGGAATAGTAGCTAATAAGGATTATTGTTGTTCCCATTTTACAGAAGAGAAAACTAACACATAGTCTTAAGAAACTTGCCAAAGCCTAAAATACAGGTCCTGTCTGTAAGGAATTTACAATCAGATACACAGAGAAGATAACAATCGCACTACCTTTTAATGGTCACATCCTACAAAATAAGTTCAAGTCGACACAGATACAGAAGGCTGAGGATGTAGCCCAGTGGTCGAGCACTTGCCAAGCACAGGAAGGACCACGTTTGATCCTCAGTACCAGAAATCAAAACCCTCAGTGGAGCGCCTGCTATTTACAAACTCCTTGTCAAGGATTGGAGCCGGAGGAAGCATTAAACATGGCTCTCTGAACTCGCAAAGACTGTACGGCAGTCTCACAAATAACCCCAGAGCAAGGTAAATGACATGAACATGCTATTTTTAAATCCCAACAATGGGTGGGAAGCTGAGCCAAAAAAAAAAAAAAAATCCTACAGTGAGTCACAGGAAAACCAGAGATAACTCAAAATAATGAGTTTTGATTTGGGAATCAAAATAATCAAGTCTGCAATTCAGGGTTCACCATTTACAAGCTATGTGAGAGCATGTGCGAAACGTTGGGTTTGGTCCCCATCACCCATACACACACACACAGAGTACTATGGCAAGTCACGCACCGGCAAAGCACTTAACCTGTCTACAGCTGGAGGTCGCAGCAGCCTATATTCTGAGGAGAAGAATGCCCACCCGGCTGCCTTTCAGGACAATCATACTAAGTGAAATTACTGAAGTGATTCTTTGAAAATGTTCAGAATCATGACCTGTCCAAGGTCACGTCCATTCATAATTAAATGGAAATGGCAACAGGGAAACCACTCTCTGGCACTTTCTCCAATCGCATCTCCCTTAACGTGAAAACGTTTCTCGGCCTTTCCAATCCTCAATAATCTCTCCGGGCTCTGAACTCCTTTGACACAACTCAGGACCTCCTGATCAGAGGCGGATGGGTCTCACTGCTTTCTGCTTTCTGCCTGCGAGTATCATCTTCTCAATCACACTGTAAGCTCCTTACGGGCAAAGCCTGGCTGACATTCATTGTATATCACATATCCTAGGGTGGTGGCTTGATGTGTAGATGCTGACTAAACATCTGCTGGAAAGCTGATCAGCAGCCGGTTCTCCCGGAGAGGCGCTGAATTACCTTCGATGATCCCCCAGGGGGTTTTTCTGCCGAGGACCCTCTTGCCGTTCACTTGGTACTCCTTGTCACTTCCCACCACAGCAAAAGGCATGCTCTCCTGCTGGATGGGGCAGAGACACAAACCAGACACACAGGCACCGTCATCTCCCTATGATCTGACGCCCAAAAGCAGGACAGCAAATGGTCCTGGACGTCTCGCCCCATGCCATCCATTTCCGGTGTTCACTGAGGGACCCCATTGATGGCAACAGCAAGACGGCCCTTTGGAAAAGAGCACTGCACTGAGAACCGGGGGTCCTAGGCTCAACATGAATGCACCACCCCCTGGTGGGCTGACCTCGACCGTCAGCTTTCCTTCCATGGGAGGGCACTTTGTACATTCATTTTTTAAATAAAACATTTGGAACAATTGTAGAACAGCCGGCAGACAGAACCTCTCGGGACAGTGCCCACCCAAGCAACAGCCCGACCCACTGATACGTGACCCTGTCTCCCGTACAAGCTGCTGGCAGATGCTCACGGCCGCTGAACTCTGAGCACTCGGCCGCCTGCTCCAGCAGATGGATCCTATGTCAGCCAAGTGCCAGCTGCTTGTTCCAACATGTATCCGCCTGCTGTGTGCTTGTGACTGTCACTGGATAAAGGCACCGATCGTGTGTTGCTGAATGACAGCGATAAGTTCTGAGAAATGTGTCACGGGGTAATTGTGTCATGCAAACATGACAGTATGTACAGTACTTATACAAATTAAGATGGTTACATCACTAGGTGATATAATTGTATAAATTGTATAATGGTCATATGCAGTCTTTTAACAATGGGGACATCATTAGGCAGCTAATAATGGTCTTATATAAGCTGGGAATATATACATGTAGAGCTTGTTTCTCTGAAAATTAAGTATTTCATAAAGGTGAGCTCTGGCACTTAGGCTGGGTTTGGCAGCCAGCTACAGTGGTGCTCACCTGTGATCTCAGCCCTGTAACAGCCTGAAACAGAAGCATCCCATGGGAAAAAAAAATACAAAACAAAAGGATCACAGGTTTGAGCCCAGCCTGGGCAACTCAGCAAGACTCTTGACTCAAAATTTAAATTAAAAATGACCTGAGGATATAGCGTAGCACAGAGGTCCTGGGTTCAATCTCTAGTATTAGGGGGAAGAAAGGGAGTATACTTTGGACCAGGAGGTAGCTCAGCGGTAGAATGCTTGCTGAGTACTGGTAAGACCCGGGCTCCATCCCCAGTGTACAAGAAAATTAGAACCGGGCTGGGGATGTAGCTCAGCAGTAAGATACTTGCCTAGCATGCACAAGACCCTGAGTTCAATTCCCAGGACCACAAATAAGTAAAATATATAAACACAAAAGAGTGGATTTATCCTCAGAGTCCTTGGCTCTATATGATTGATGAATGTGATGTATATGTTTTATTTCAACATCATAAAATATTTACTTTTAAACATTTAAGATTTGTATACATTACTTTAAAAGAATGATTCCCTCAACTTCAATGGACTTTTTTAATTAACTAAAATGAACTCCCTATCAATCTGTTATGGTTTGTGTTTAGTTGTCCCCCAAAGCCTCAGGTAAGTCATGGGGTGGACTATCTAGAGTTTGTGATTAATTCATGATCCACTGGGATTATGGATGTGAGTGGTACCAGCCCGGGGCAGACAGCCTGAATGCAACGTAAGGGAGCCAGAGACAGACTTGCTCTCGGTAGCCACCGCTGCTGCTGCTCCCGCCCTTTTGCTCTTGCTGTTCTGCTCCTCCATGAACCGCTGCCCTCTGCCATGTGCCAGTCTGTCTTGGAGCCAGCCGAGTATGGACTGAAACCTCCACTGACTGTGAGCTAAATAAACCTTTCCTTCCTTAATTTTGACTGTCAGGTATTTGTCCCAGCAATGAGAGAAAAGTAACCAAAATCCTATCCTAACTATATCAGATAAGACAGGTCTTCCCAACCCAACACTGGGAGGGAGAACTGTTAGGAAGTGGACCACACAGCCAGTGGTGGGTGGCGGGGAGCAAAGCGCCACTTGTGAGTACCACCACTGCCAGTCGGGATCACGGCCTCAGCTCTGCCTCCTCTGAGATCAGTGAGGCTTCTGTCCCCATAGGAGAAAAAACTCTATCAGGAACTGTGCATGTGAGGAATATGGGCTGCATACTCCTTTAAATGGTCCCCAACCACCCTCCACCATCACCATCAGTCCCTGTTGCTAGGGGACACTTGTAGATTATCCACACTTGATGGAAGGGGGAATTCAAAACAAAAGCAGTAAGGTGACAGTGGATTAGCGGAAGAGCCCAGACTAGGTTCCAGGCTTTTGATGTATAATTACAGAACTGGAAAAGTTTAGAACCGAAAGGGACCAGAAATCTCAGGCTGCTTTTAAGCCAGGTTCCCAGGGGCCCTCCTAGGTGTTACAGGCATTCCAGTGGCTGCTGCGCAGACAGGGCTCTGGGCCATGTCATGCAATGAAAGCAACTCAGTTGCCAAGTACCGTGTCAGCTCTCTGAGGCTTGTTTATTGTTTGTATTTTAGTTTTGGGTTTTGTTTTGTTTTGTTAGACATCTACACTATATTGATCAGGCTGGACTCCAACTCTTGGGCTCAAGGGCTCCCTCACTCAGCCCCCCAGGAAGCTGGGACCACACGCACTTGCCGTTACGTAGCATCTGTCATCACAATTTCATTTTCTTGGAAATGTTCTTCTAGGGCAGTGGGGACAAACCTACGGCATACATGCTGTAGCTGACTGTTTGTTATCACTAAAAGTCCTAAAAGGTTCACGATCACTGTTCTAGGCAGGGAAACAGCTCGTAAGCCAATCATATGCTCTAACTCCTGTGTTTCATAGAAGGGGAAACTGAGGCAGGGTCTGACTAGAGCACAAATTCCCCTAGGCATCAAGTCAATGCTTTTTCCTGCCTGGTGCCCTAAGCTCCCCAATATTTGGATTCTGCCAGGCCCCACAGGGGAAGAGGATGCTTCCATGGGGTCTGAGGATAGAAGGAATGCAGGCTTTCTGGGTGCAGGGGGGTTGTAGCCCTGGCCAGGGCCACTGGCTTCAGGCAAGGCGGCACAGGGATATAGAAAGAGAGAAGCAGGTAGAAAGACAGGAGAGGTACATGAGACATGTCCCCAGGGCACCACAGGGACCAAGGGGACGTCTGTGTAGGGCGTGGAGCCCTGAGAACCCACCCTGATTTTGTCGTTCTCTGTCTTGTCCTCCAGGTCCTCATCGAACTCCTTCTGGGGGTAGAATTCAATGCCGTTCACTTCGAGCTCCTTGCGGACCTAGAGGCAGGGAGGGGAAGCAGGTGGTCAAGCATCAGCACAGAAGAAGACAGAGGTTAAGAAGATCGGGGAGGGTGGGAAGTGGGGCGAAGGCGAGGACAAGAGTGAGAAGACAACCCGAACCCAGGAGGGGAAGGGCACCTGGGAGACAGGGATGGGGGAAGGCGCTCCTTACCCTCTGCTTGAATTCGGACTTCTCCTCCAGGGTCATGGTGTCAGCCTTGGCGATGACAGGGATGATGTTCACCACCTTGCTGAGGTGCTTCATGAACTCGAGGTCCAGGGGTCGTAAGCTGGGGCCAAGAAGGCGGGGATGTCAGAGCCACCTACGTGCCCCTCGGGCTCTGCCATCTCCCCAGGTGCCCTTCGGAGAGGACTGGGCTGGGGTCTGGCTGTCCCTCTGCTAACTCGCCCCCACCTCAATGTTCACAAATGTCCCCAAGTCTTCCACCCACACAGCCCTTAGCCCATCCTCCTTCCCTGTCCCTGGGGACTTTTGTTAAGCCTCTCAGGCCTTAACTGTTCACACCACCTTTTCTGACCTAGGAGTTTGTTGTCTGGGACCATCTCCAGATGGTGTCCCTGCTCCCTTGTCCTTATGCTATGGCTACTTGTGTCATATTCCGGCTATGAAACTGTTTTGGTTCCCCACCACCACCACAGCACTGGGGATTGAACCCAGAGAATGTTGAGCTAAATCTCTAACCTTCCTGGTATTTTGAGACAATGTCTTGCTAAACTGCCCAGACTGGCCCCAAACATAATCCTCCTGCCTCAGCCTCCCCATCTCTGGGACCACAGGCATGGACTACCATGCCCAGCTAGGACTGCACTTCCTGACAGGCCTCTGCCAAGCCCCCTGAGCCGGTGCTGCAGGCCCTGAGGCCTAACCCCAATCTAGCTCTAGTTTGTAATAATCGGGGTCCCATTAAGTGCACTTGCCTAATGGCTCCCCCGACTATGACTAAAGACAAGGGAGGGCTGAAGATGACAGCGCCAGCTCCTGATCCTGGCCCCACGGCCTTGTCTCACACCTTCCTCACCTAGCACCGCGAACCTGCTGAGCACCTGCCTCTGCCAAAGCCCAGCACCTACCCTGCTAGCACCATCCTTAAGGACGTGTGGCACCTGGCCTCAGCAGCAAGCTGCAAGACACACAGCCCACTGCGGGAAGGTCACTTGAGACACCAAGGAACCCCTGGCCTCTGCCTGTGCCCACATTTCCAGCACCTGAGCCCTCCGCAGCTGCTCCTGCGGTCAGCCCTCGTCTCTGTGCCCCTGGCCCTCGAGCCCCTCCCTACAGTCTCACCTCTCCCTGTTTCACTCTTCTTGCTGCCTCCCCTCAAACCACTAGCCTTGTTCAAATGCATGAGACAAATGAGGTGCCCGCTGCTCCCGTATAGCCAGTCCTTGCTGCCAGTCTCCTGGGGGTGCTGGGATCCCAGTGGGCAGCATGGTGGCCAACAACGGCCAGCTTTCCCTGCTGGAAAAACGGGGCCTCCTTGTAGCAAGTCAAGGGCACCCCAAGGCCATGGGGCCAGGACTATTTTCCAGTCCACCTGACCCTGTCCAGCTGAGAACAAGCACTGATTATCCAATCCAGCATGGGTAACAGGTGACACAAACCAGAGCCATGCCCAGCAGCAGGGCAGGAGTTGGTACATACGAGTGTCCAGTGGGGGAGATGAAGTAGAGGCAGCAGTGGACACGCGTGTCGGGGATGCGCTTCTTCCTGGCGATATTCACCTCCTCCTTCAAGAACTTCTCGTACTGCTCATTGATGTACTTCTCGATAGGCTCCCAGCTGGGGGTGGACAAGATGCAGAGGTGCGTTGTAAGCTCAGTCAGGTCGCATCCCCTTGTGCTGTCCTGTGTCCTACCTCAGCAGGTGGGTCTAGGACACCCGTGGCCAAGTCCCCCTCACCTCCTCCCAGGAATGATTTCCCAGGACGGTTAGCAAAGGTACAGCTTCCTGCGCCCCAGCCTCTGCCTGGGTTCTAGAGACCAGCAGAGCAAGGGGACGCAGAGTGTTCTCAGCGTGAATGACTCTGTTCACCTCCTGGCACAGTGTTTAGGGTGAAAATCTCAGGGGCAGACATCTACCAGTTTTCGTTGTTGATCTGGTCTCCGAAGCCCGGGGTGTCAATGACAGTCAGCTTCATTTTGACGCCACCTTCCTCAATCACTGGGGGAGAAACAGAAAAGGCATCTCAGAAGTCAGCCCTCCAAGGGGCTTCAGGTGCACTGCAGCCCACCAGCCAGGGACACCCAGCCTCTTCTCCAGGACCAGTGATTGGGAAGGAGGCGTTCGGGGTCTTCTCCACCTTGACACATTTGCCTGTGCTGCTCCCAGCTCCCGGAATACTCTCCCTACTTCCATTTCTGCTTCTGTCTAAATCCTACCCCTGCCATGTCACCCAGCTCACCTACCACTTTTCTCCATTCTACCCACTCCCTCTGGGACCAGCATTCTAAGGAGTTTGCTCGTGGAATTTAATGCTGAATTCTACAGTCTCGAGGTTGCCTTCCATGTGTCTTATTCCCCAATAAACCTTGTTTCTTTCCCCCTTTCTGACCAGGCCCCCTCTGCACAAAGCCCATGGAGGCCCCTGGCTGATCCTAACCATGCCCAATAGCTTTGATCTCCACCGTCTTGGGTATCTTCTCCTCCCGGTTCCAGCTTGCGGCCTTTCGGCTCACTTGGGATTTGAAGAGTGTGTTGACCAATGTTGACTTGCCCAATCCACTCTGGCCTACAGCAAGAGAAGGAGAGAAGATAAGGTAGGAGACCCTGTGCCCGCCTCCTGCACCCCGAGGCCCTCACGTGAATCTACAGAATTCCAGGGCAGAGCAGGACAAGCAGTGGGAATGGCTTCCGGCTCGCTGGGAAAGGGAGATCACGCTTAGATTCTACACTCTGTCTTCCCTGGAGCCCCTGGACCACTGGGAGAGGGAATCACCTCTGACTTATGTAGGGTGGGATCTCTATGGTGGCATGGCCTTTTCCTTAAGTTGTCATCTTTAATAATATGAAAAGAAAGAAGAAAAATCACTGCATTCTGACACTGCCTCCTGGTGCCTAAGCACTTTTCCATCTGTTCACAGCATCCATCTTTCTATCAGCCCTGTGAGTCCCACAGCAGAGCTATCTTTAGCCCCAGTCAAGAAGGCTCCAGAGAGTTTAATCCTCTTGAAACATAAAATGTGTGCAGGGCAACCTAATGGGTAAATGCAAGACTAGGGACTTGAATCTCATATCTGCTCTTTATTCTTTTTTTTTTTTTTAATCTTTTTATTTTATTTATGTTATGTTATGGCCAGTTCAGCCTGCCCTAGGGGCGGGACTGGTGCAGCATGTGGTACTCGGGATCAAACCGCGGTCCCTGTGGTTGCCTAAGCAGGTGCTTCAGACCACTGAGCCATCTTGCCAGCCCTGTTCTTCATTATTGCATAGTACATTTATACTTGTGCCCCAGAAGCCCTGGTGTCCTGTTCAGTGCACACCAGCCAGGGCACTGTCGAAAGAAAGGTAAGGCGGGCAGGCAGAGGCTCAGCACCCACTCCACCTCCTTCACTTGGGCTCTTGGTATGCCTGGGCCCCCGGCTGTGCTCCGTGAGGTTTAGCATGCACAAGAATCACAAGGAAAGCCTTGCAGCAGCTGCTGGGGTGCATGCAGAAAGCGCCCCCCACCTGACCCATGACACCAACCCGCCATCTGACTGGGCTTCCAGAAGAATCCCAGGGATGGGGAGACCCACGTGGCACTGCTTGGGAGCAGAAAGAAGGCCAGGCTGGGTGGCAAGAGCCTAGGGTTTTAGACTCAACTCTGGTGCTTGCCCAGAGCACCTTAGGACTGTCACACGGGCCCCGCAAGGCCTCAGTCTCTTAATGACAGGAAGGCGAGAGGGAGGGAACTGGATGAGACCAGGGACAGAGAGCAAGGTGCACTGCCCGGGCCAGCTCACCAGCTGCCAGAACCGTTCTCCTAAAAAGGACTACCTCTGGGCCTGGTGCCACACTTGTGCCACGAGTGCCTGGTGTGTCTGCCGCAGGCACCTCTGGGGGGAAGTGGGCCACGCGTGCCGGGTAGGTTGAGCACCTCTAGCCTGGAAGTTAGACATCCCGAATGCTGCAACATTTGAAACTTTTCAAGTGCTGTCATGATGCTCAAAAACATTTTTAATTTGGGAGCATTTCACATTGTCTGATTAGGGATTTTTCAACCTGTCAAATTTATGGAAATAGTTAAAATAAACAAACAAATCCAGAATCAGAATATGTGTGGTCCCAAGCATCTTCTTACATCAGGGAAATGCAACCTGCCCTTGCCGCTGCCATCCTGGCATGCTTTCTAAGGGCTTCGTTCACTCAGTATTCTGCAGCGCCACGCGCTGTCCTTGGGTGGAGGGAGGCCCAGTGGGGGAGGGCAGCTGGCACTGATGTTCCCACATGGGCTTGCGCTCAGACCCATCCGCACCCTCAAGAGGCTGTTTAATGTAAGAAAGACCAAAACACATAAGCAAACAGTCACAAGATGTGGTGACAGGAGCATGGGAAAGTTAAGCACAGGCTGTTTCAAGGGCTGCTTTTCTCTGAGCTCAAGGAAGACTTCTAGGAAGTAGTAAAAACTATGCTGAAACTGGAAAAGATGGCTCTCAGGGAGCCACGAGACACAGGAAGGAAGTTCTAGGCAGAGGGCACAGCTGTGCCCCGACTCAGGCAGGAGAATGTGGGGAATGGAGAAGGGTGCGTGCGGAGGGGGAGGAGAGCACTGGACACGTAGTGGGAAGAGAGGCGCGAGGAGCAGCACCGGACCAGAGCCTGAACTTGACGTGAGGTGAAAGGAGAGCTGCCAAAGGGTTTGAAGTGGGAAGAGCAACTAGATAGGTTCTGCAGCTTGGGAAGATAACACAGGGTACTCGGCGGGCAACGGATTAGAACGGATAGGAGACAGAGCCAGGAGGGCCAGTGCCACTCCAGGTGTCTCTCGTGGCCTGGCTGCCAGAGTCCACTAAGAGTTTTTGTTGCTCTTTTGGGTTTGGGTTTATTTTGTTCTGTTTTGAGACAGGGTCTCACTACACAGTTCAGGCTGGCCCTGAACTCACAGCCAGCTGGGATGACAGGCATGCACCACCATGCCCAGCGATAGTAAGAGTTTTATACCAAGAGGTAAATACATCCTATGTATCACAGAGCGCCCTGCCTAGGCGAGCTGACTTTTCTCAAAGCTGGGTGAGTCACACTCTGGCCTAGGCTTCACATCTTGCTGCAGGTTGGGACTCTCAGCGTGGTAGTTGATACATTGGGTCGACTTGAGGAAGCTTAGCTGGATCAGCTCAGCTGGTTCCAGGTCATGGGGCCCCCATCCTGCAGGATGCAGAGGGCCCTGGGACGAGATTGGTCCTACCCTAAAGTGTGATTGGTTCCACCCCAGAGCCAGATGGGCCACCCCAGAGTGACTCAGCACAAAAAGTGTATAAAAAGGAATTAAGGAAGATTTTGTGGGGCTGTAACCTGCCCTGTCCCACTTCTTTGAAGAAGTCCTGGTCTTTGGAGCAACTTGATCTTCGCATCCGTGCCACTTCGGAGGAGCTCAGAGTGGAGCGCCAACATGGAAGAGAGAGGCTTGATGGATGCCACAGCTGCTGCTCCTCCTCTGCTCTTCATTGTTTTCTGCCACCAAGAACTGCTGTCGTTTGCCTTGGAGCCAGTGGAGTATGAACTGAAACCTCCACAAACTGTGAGCTAAATAAACCTTTCCATCCATCATTTTGAGTGTCGGGTATTTGTCCCAGCAACAAGTAAAAAGTAACCAAGACCCTGAGGCAGGTGGGGAGAAGCCTAGCAAGCCTAGCGGCCTGGGCTGGTGGCGCCAGGCATGAAGAGAAGCGAGCACACTCCGAGGTATTTAGAAGGGAAAGAGACAGACTTGACAACTGGTTCAGTTGGAGACAGAGGACGGCAAGAGGGTGCCCAGCTCCTAGTCACTCTAAGTGAACTCAGATCTCAATGAGATCTACCAAAGGGCCCTGTTACAATCGGCGACCCAGGGCTGGCTTCCAGTGACCAAATTTGTGACAATTCTCTTGAAGCTTCCCTTTTCTTCCCCGTAGTACCAGAGATTGAGCCCAAGGCCTAGCACTGACCTACAACCCCAGTCCTTAATCAGACAGGGTCTGATTAAGTTGCCAAATTGCTCAGACTGAGCTTAAGCTTGCAATCCTGCTGCCTCAGCCTCCCATTGTGCTAGGATTACAGGCATGTCCCACCACAGCTGGCATCAGAATTTTAAAATATCACAAATATCAGAAATAAGGCCACCTTATCCAATCCTCCCTTTGCTCTTGGGAAGGGTCTACAGGGTGTTTAGGGTCTCACTACTAGATCAGACTCATAGTGATCCGTCTGTTTACAGCCTCCCAAGAGCTGGGATTACAGGCACACACGCTCCGTCTCAAAGTGTGTCATTTTGCTGTTGTTGTTGTTGTTGTTGTTGTTGTTGTTGTTTTTGAGGTACCTGGGATCAAACCTGAGACCCTGCACTTGCCAGACAGGGACTTATGCCACGGATCTACCTCCCCAACCCCTCTCTCCTTGCTCTTGGAAGGACACTACTGATTCACTCCTGCCGCAAACCTGAGATCAAGATCAGAGTGGTAAGGAGGCTGCCGGGCTACACCCAGCTGGAGGTAGAGTCAAACTGGCCGCCTACCCAAAGCCCCCACTCTCTAGGTCAGCTATCTTTGAGGACAGAACAGGGTCAGGCCTTTGTGATCAGCCTGGCAAATCCTGAGGTCACTCTAGGGAAAGAAATGGGGTCCTCAGCACCGCCCTCTCCCAGGCCACCAGGGACCCCATGGCCATCCATACCCACGACCATGATGTTGAAATCAAAACCGGTCTTCATGGTCTTCTTACGCATCTGCTCGATGATGGTGTCGATGCCGATGTAGCCCAGCAAGTTGGAGTTGATGCTGATGGGCTTCATGGGCACTGCTGGCTTAGGCTTGGGCTCGGGCACCAGCTCTGACATGGCTGCGTCCGTCCTGGTCTCGGGGAGCCCTGCAGGGCCAGGGTGGGAGGGGTGGGGACAGACGGGAGGATACAGAGGTCAAGCCACAGTACTTTTCTCCCAATATGGAATATGTTAAGGAGTTGGAACTAGAAGGGATTTTAATGTGACCCAGTCTGATCCAGAGATGGAGAGGCAGGCCCAGAGAGGAGAGGACTTGCTTAAGAACACAGAGCAGGCCAGGTTCTCCCGCTGCTGACCATGTGCTCCAGAGACCGGAGCATGGTGGCGCGTGCCTATAATCCCACCATATCTGTGTGTCAACGTCAGGGCTTCTCTACCTTGGTACTGGTGACATCTGGATGATTCTTATAGAGGGCAGGCTTGTGCCTTGTAAGATATTTAGTGGTCACCCCTGGTCTCTTCCAGATGCCAGTGGCCCTTCAGCTGTGACAATTAAAAATATCTCTAGACAGTATCAAATGTTCCCAGAGGCAACATCGCCCCTGTAGAGAACCGCTGGTCTAAGAGACATGAGGGGTCATTTAGATCCAAGCCCAGTCTTGCAGGGGAAAGGACACTTTGGGATCTTGGGTCTAGCACCTATGGGCTGTCACCGGCTTCCATTGCTGCGTCTCTTGGAAGCAAATGGGGCTCCCTTCTCTGCAGAGGGCATTACTCCCTCCTCACAACTCAGTGTCCCCTCCGTCCCATGAACAGCAAAGCAGGGGTGTCTATACCCAGATGTGTCCTGAACACCTCGCTGGCCACAGTGCTGAGTCTGTGAGATGAGCAGGGAGGGGATGGGACCTCAGTGAGGGCAGCCACTTGCCTAAGATGACTCAGAGTGCCCTGCGAAGGCTGGCTGGTGGGAAAAAGAGGGCTGAGAAAAGAGCAGGGAGAAACCCAGCAAGGAAAGGCCAAAGTCTCGCCAGCTCTGGAAGCTTCTGGGCGCTTTCACACACAGGACCGATCTATGGGGCCCTCAACAAGCCACTGCCCACCAGCACAGGTTCTACATCATAAAAGAGGTGAATGGGGTGGACTAGGGCAGTCCAGCTCCCCCCAGGAGCCTGCTTCCTCCTCCGTTGAGCGATCAGATTCTGATTAAGGTTGCCAGCGAGCACTATGGGATAGGATGCCTAGAAGCGCCGCCCAGACCCTCCTGCCCTGGCTCTTGCAAATTCCCAGGATTATCTGGAGGGGAGGCGAAGTAGCAGCACTTCTGAAAGGGGTGGGCCCAGAGGCTATTTTCACTGCTATTGCCTCCAGGCTCCCTGGAGGATGCCTTCCAGGTGTGCCTGGCTGTGCCTTTGGAGAACCTCACAGTTCATGATCTCCACCCTGCGGGCCTCAGCCTTGTGGGGAGGCTTAGGCCTGATGGAGCAGCAGATGGGCAGGAGGGAGAGGGGATGGGAGCTCTGGCTTCCCAACCCCCAAGGCTCTCCGGGAATCTGCTCTTGTACCCAGCCACCTGGTCCTTCCACCAGTACTGGCAAGACCCTCTGTCTCCTGTCAATCCCGGGCGCAGCCAAATCTGACAAAGCCTTGGGACCTCCCCCAGGGCCTGGCCAGGCTCCTTCTTGCTTCCCAGGAAGCCATTGCCAGCCAGGCAGCTCCAGAGGGCAGCAAGACTGGCTCAGCCTGGCAGCAGCTGACTCTCAGCAGCCTAGCTCCTCCGCTCACACACATGGCTCGCGGCCCCCACTTACACCAAGGGCCTGTGCCCCATTTCTCCAGGCCAGCTGCTCACACAGCCAGGCCCTGTCCATCGCTCTCAGGTGAGCCCACTTGGTCTCTCTAACCTGTACCGTGAAACACATCCACATGGGGCTGGGAGTGGTCTTAACCCCACTTTACAGGCCTGGAACATTAGCCTTGTGTTGGGGGCTAGTGGTCTCCTTATAAAACAAGTGTCCTCACCATGCCCTGCTCAGTTCTGGCCTGCCACCTGCAGCATCCCGAGAAAGTACTTTCTCCCCAAAACAGACCTTGATTGAGAGAGGAGTCTATCCAATACCCAGAGCTTCCAAGGGCTACTGTAGTCCTATTGCGGGACAAGCTGTGAGCAGATCTCATTTATTCTTTTAATAAACACATATTAGCACCCACTGTATGCATCATGCAGAGCACCTGCTGGTAAGGTGGCCCCTTCCAACGCATGCCAATTACATGCCAGTCACAGGCTAACAGCCGCTGATTAACTGGATCTACTACAAGCATGCTGTGGGCCACTGTGCCGCAAGCTTTGCTAAAAGAGCCTGTGTCCCCACCAGCCTGAGGCTAACTCCTAGTTGTACTCCTGGCTGGTGCAGATGTCCCTCTTCTGTGAGGCCTGTAACCCCTGGTACCAGCTCGAATCATTGATTCATTGATTCATTGATTCATTCATTCATTCCATCCTATCCAGGCCATTTCATAACCTGTCAAGGGTAGGCCTAATCTAGTCAAGCCCTACACTAAATGCCAAGGATACTTCTGTGTCTCAAACAAGGTCACTGCCCCCCTCCCCTCAGGGACACCAGCTGGTGAGGGAGCCTAACAAGTACACCAAGATCTCCAGGGCATAGAACAAATGCTGTTCTGGACTTGGACTCTGTGGCTCCATGCTCTTTCCTGAGAACACACCCCAGGTGGGCAGCCTCAGAAAATGTGAGGCCAGTCATAATCATGGGCATGAACTACCCAGCACTGAATCCGTGCCAGTTTCCACCCTTCTTTAAGCCAGAGGCTGTGCTCCCGGATCTCTGGGGCCCATGTGCCTAGCATACTCCAGGCACTCAGCAATGAATGGGTGATGAATGAACCAAAGCCCTATGCAAGGCAGTTGCCACCTCAAACACTCTAGTCACCTGTCTCCTCCCTAGATGCTGCGCTCTGAACACAGCAGCTGACCCCCCACCAGCAAATGGCTGTGGTGTGGGCCACAGTTAAAGGACGCAGAGCTCTTCCTCTCCTGCAACTGATATTGGAAGGGGCTCCCCAAGGGTGGGAAGAGCTCAGGGTGGGGATGACAACAGGATGCAGATCAAATATGCATCCAGGCTCCATGGTGCTCAGTGCCCCTCCTATGCTCAGCTCTCCCAGGGCCCCTGGAGAAGAGGGGATCTGTCTGCAGACCCCCTTGCCAGGAGCTACTCGCCCCATCCACGGTACAGGGACAGGAACTGTCCACCTGACACAGTGCTGGGCCCAGAGGAGCAGCACCCTTCACCCCCAGGGCAAGCAGGGTCCTGGTACTTTCTTGCATGGGGGCCAAAGGAGGGCTTTGTCTTTGTCCAGCCCAGGGACCCCACCCTCTGTTGGGAAGATGGTCCGAGGAAGAGACCTTTCCAGAATAGCACTTTCCTCCCCTACTTAGTACTGGAGCCTCTTCCTCCCCTCCCCAACTAGGGGTCACCCAAGCTGAGGGGCTCCCATCAGCTTTCAAGACCCCACCCCCACTGGGAGAGGAAATTGTAGGTCACCCCAGCTCCAGTCTTGGGAACTCAGAAAAGGAATCACAACAGATATCTATCTGTGCCCTTTCTCACTCACAGGAGCGAAGCTCTCCCCACAACCCCTCCCCCCATCCCAGTCCTCAGGAGGTCAGCGAGATCCCTTGGAGACCACCAGCTGGTGGCTGTCTGCGTGGGGGAAGGGGTTAGAGGTGTCACCAGCGCGCGCACGCACGGGTCTCAGCCGCTGAAGGCGGTCTCGGTACCTGCGCTCGGTGAGCGCGTGTGCGCGCGTCTTGGGGTGCTCCAGCGCGGGGCTTGCTGTGAGCATCTGGATACCCGCGTTCCTGCGTGCGCCCTCTTCTAGGACTGTCGGTGGAGAGGTGTATGCCACCGTGCGTGCGTGTCCGTGCATATGTCACCGCGCGTGGGCTCCTCGGCGCGGCACCCTCCCCCTGGTGGCACCCTCGGCCGCGCTTGGGGGACTGCAGCCCCTCCGGGTGGGCGCCTTACCTTTGGACATGAATCCTCCTTTGTCTCCGTTCCTCCGGGAGATGCTCAGGGCGCGGGGCTGCAAGGCTGAGCGGGGCGCGGGCTCCCACGGGCCGAGAGGCCCCTACAGCCGGGCCTCGCCCCTCCGCGCTCTCCGCCCCCCGCCCCCAGCCTGGCCCGCGCCGCCCCTGCGCCCCGCGCCCGCCCGGGACCTCGCCTCTGCTCGCTTGCGCCGCACCGCCCTTGCCAGCCCGCACCGAAGCCGCCGCCGCCGCTGCCGCCGCCCGCACCACGTGACCACGCGCCTGCCGGGCGAGGGCCCCTCCCCCTCCCTGTCCCCGCACGCGATGCCGTGCCCGCGCTCCCGGTGCCTGGCTGCGGTTCCTGTAGGTCCCGGCCCCCGCCTCTTGGTCCCGCCCCCAGGCCCTTTACTATCTTGGCTGGGACACCGGAGCTGCGGGCACGTCGCCCGTGAGAGTCACGCGGTGGCGGGGATATTGCACTGGCTCAACGCAATTCTGAGTCAGGGGCCGGGTTCCAGGCCCAGCTCCAGAAGGATGAGTCGCATAACCTTGGACTCATTAGGAATTTCCCTGAGTCTCAATTTACCCATCTGAAAAAACCTTTCGTGCTTTCCATCAACATGAATGGCCTGTATTCCCAGACCCTGGGGACATGGCGCTGAAGATGACCATACCTGGCCTCCAAAGTTCTGGGTCTGCTGGGGGAAATAAAGCTGCATACAGGTGGGTGTCCGGGGAGGAAGCAGGAATGGAAGACTTCCCGGAGGAGGTGAGGGCCAAGATGGAAAGGCAAAGAGAGGGAGGAGGAAAAGCTCTTTGCAGAGAGGTCTGCAGGGGCAAGGGTTTCCTGCAGGAGGCTAGAGCTGCATGGTGCCAGAGCTCCATGGAGAGGAAAAGGGCCTCCCGCAAAGAAGCTAGAGAAGCCTGGTCTCGGAAACCAGGGTTAGGAGCTGAATTTCCGGGAAAGTAACTTGTTAACCGCTGTCACCCAATAGATGAGTCCTTGTGGCCACTTGGGGCGGGTTGGAGAGAAAGATGGAGACAGCTGCCTGGTCAGATACTGAGGAGGTAAATCAGCAAGGCCAGAATAGCCCCGATGGGCCGTAGGAGAAAGAGTGATAAGGAAGAGGAGGATACTCAGGCCTCTAATACAAGGAGGAAAGGTGTGGGCAGTGCCTGCTGCTGAGGGAAGCTGGGGTGTCAGTTCAGGAAGGAAAAGACTGTGTGGGGGAGGAGTCAGCAGACACGGGGCTGTAAGTCTGCCTCTGAGGGGAGAGGCCTGTGAGGATAGAGGGACAGCTCAGGTTAGGACCAGGGAGGCTCCCGGGCTGAGTGCAGAGGATAGCAAGGGGCAGACAAGCCAAGAACTCCATTCAGGCCCTGGGCCAGATGTTTCTCACGCCTCTCTCCTGACCTAGAATCCCCAAGTTGGGAATGGGCTCCCCAGAGTAGGAGTCTGAGGTGTGGGTTCCAATCAGTCTTCCGCCACCAAGCAGCTCTGGTGTGGCTTCAGGTGTGTCATGGCCTCTCCAAGATGTCTGGGGACTTTCTGGAGCTTGTGTTTATAACACTGAGTAGGATTTCCACATACCCAAGTCTTGAAGCTACTTTTCAGGACTCAGGTGGGAGGTCGAGAAATAGACTTCCAGGAAAGGCACCTGTTAGTCAACAGATAGTTTCATAAAAGGCCAAAAGTGAGTGGATTTAGGGCTCATCCAAGATCCACATTTCACTTTTGCAGTGGCGACTACTATTAGGCAAATCATAGTTTACTGAAGCACTAGTCTGTATTTTCACACAGGAAGTCTGCTTTTGAAGTTCAACTCACCCATTAATCACCTGAGTATGGAAGCTCTTTAGGGAACAAAGACCTGTAGGAGATGCTCAGGAGAGGACTAGGCGTGATTGCTCCTCTACAAGTTCCCTCATAAACCCTGCTTCCCTCGGCTTCCCTCAGCCTGACTTCCAGCTGGAAGCCACACACCCGGTCTCTGGCCCCTCCACCCTTTGTTCCCTTTTCCCCTCAACTCTTTCCTTCAATTCTGAATTCAGAATCCTCACTCTGTTAACCTACCCAAGCACCATCCACCTCCACGTTCTCACGCCTCCCGCCCCCTCCAGCAGTGCCTGGTTTACCTTTGCATTCTCCGGCCATCACGGCAGGCACTGGGGCAGCATCCACTGTGGCACAGTCCTGGGCTGTGTCTGTGCCTCCGGTCAGCATTTGTGGGTAGGGAGCAGTATCAGATATGATGAGGTTCTTAACACTGTCTGGCTTGGTCTCCCCATTGGTGGGGCCTGGTGTGACCAGCACAGTTGAACCCTCTGCCGTTCCAAGGCTGCTTCTGTCCAAAACAGGAGAATCCATAGCTGGGTCCAGCTCAGCTGTATTTGCTGGCACCAAAGGCATGGCTGGGTCGAACTTGGTTGTGCCTAACTTGAACAGATCTGGTGTTGTCCAAGCCAAGACTGTGCTCTTTGTGGTCATATCAGGCTTGGCTGAGCCTTCTGTGGTCACATCCGCCTTGGCTGCATCTGCCGTAACCATGAATTTGCCTAGTTTTTCTGGTTTTGTGGTTGCCAAATTCATGACCTTGCCAGTCTTGGTTGTCTCTGCTATAGTCAAATTCATGCCTGTGCCAGACCTATTTGTGCCTACAGGTGCCAAGTTCTTGGTTTTGCCTGACTTGGCTGTACCTGCTGTAGATAGGTCCATGGCTGAGCCCTGCTTGGTATCCAGAGTGGAGAACTCGGTGCCTGTGTTCGATGTGGATGTATCTTCTGTGGCCACATTGATGGCCAAGCGAGGTCCTTTGGTGTCCATTGCAGTTGAATGTCTGACTATGTCTGACCTTGCTGTGTACATAGCAGACAAATTCATAACAGGGGCAGCCCTTTGGAGACATAGCCGGGGTCTGGGAATGCCCCTGGGCCGGGACTTGCCTCTTCCTGGGGAAGCTCTGCTTTGTCCTTGCCTCACAGAGCCTGGTCCAGGGAGGCTTGATGAACTCGGGGTTAGCCTAGGCTGAAAAGGTAAGGCCAAGTATGAGCCTACCACGGGCTTCTCCACTGTGGGAGTCCTGCTGGGTGTGCTCTGTCCTGGGTTTCCTGGGCCTTTGGCGTGGAACCTGCTGTCTGGCCTTAGGGGTAGAGGAGGTGAACTTGGAGCAGAAAATCTCCCTCCACCATGGATGTCAGCCTCTCTGCCCAGGGTGGGCAACTCTTCCCAGTGAGACACTGGGGGGTCCAGGGTCCGCATGTGGCTGTTCTGACGAATTGTTAAGGAAATGGAGCTGAGTTTCCTGGGCACAAGGCTGTTGGCAGGCAAGGAGCTCAGCGGAGCCCCTGGAGCGATGCCAGCGTCCTGTGGGGACGTGCTCCGGGTCCTGGCTCTCAGGCCTGATCGACCAGAAGTCTGCACGTGACTTTGAGGGAAGGCATCCAGACGGACAGTCTTCCTGAGGACAGGGATGAGGGGAGACACCCCTCCAGGGAACCGTGAGGGGTGAGTAGGGTGCCCTAACGTGTGGCCACGGGAGAAGGAGGCTCCAGGTCCTGGGACCCCGTGCGGCTGCATCTCTGGAGGAGCAGGGGCAAAGTTGTGTTCCGTCCAGGCTATTCGGCTTTCCCTGGGAGATCACAGGAAAGAAAAACTCCTAGCAACAGAGGTGTCACCTCTGTGTCACCCTTCCTGACCACCAGCTGATCTGAAGGGACCTTATTTGGGAGACTCCCATGTGTATCTTCCTACCATGCCTACCTGCTACAGACTACATAGCCTTATCCACGTGGTCAGCCAGCTGCCACAGGCAGCTGTGGGAACAGCCAGTGAGCTGGCTGCCCCTGCCTGAGAGAACATGCCTTCGGGTGTACCCCTCCCCGTCTCTAGGCCTTAGGGAGGCCCCCTCTCTGAGGACAACTCCATGACAGAGACATACATATTCAGGGACACTGGAGGAGGACTTTGCCTACTGACAACCAAGCTACCTCTCTCTTCCAGAAGGAATGAAAAGTTCTGGGTTCCCAGAAGCTGGTCAGAGGCCAGAGGTTGACCAGTTGGCTTGAGAATGGAATCTGAAGCCCAGGCTCCTATCCCAAATAGGAGTACGTCAGAAACGGAGCTGGGAGCGGGCCTGGAGAAGAGGGGCTGGGAAGTGGAGAAGTAATGGGTGCTCACAAAAGTACACCTGTCCCATAAACAAGCCATAGTCCCTGGCCTTGGAGAGACTGACATTCCCAGGGACACCAGGCAGGGAAGTGGGTGGAGCTGTGCTTCGTAAACATTGGGGGTAAGCAAGAGCCAGCCTCTGTGTCAACAAGGAAGACAGGGCCTGGTGCAGGCCAATTCCAGCTGACACTCCAAGGCCAGAAAGTGTCACAGGCAAGCCGGTGTTCGGGCCAGAGCGAAGATGCATGGCCTTGCAGGATGACCTGGTCACGGGAATGGTGACTCAGGCAGCATGACAGAGGGATCAGTGGGGAAGAAAATCAAGACGAGGAGACTTAGGAACGTGGGCATGGGCAGGGCAGGCTGGAGAAGGCTTTCTAGAGGTGGGGAGCCTGGTGTGCAGCCTGGTCTGGTAGACCATCGGCCACTCCCTGAGGTGGGCTCCTGGACCCCAGATGGCCAGCTGCTGCCTCCCCGGGCTCCATAGAATTTATCCTCTGGAACAAAGTTGTTTCCTTTGCTTTCAACACAGCAGACTGGACACACTGCCTGGGGCCAGGACAGAGCAGCCCAGGGGCGTTCCTTCTGAATGTAAGGGGTTTGTGGAAGAGGGGAGCGATCTCGAGCCAGCTCTCTAAGGTCCAGAGTAGGGACAGCAGGGGCAGAAGAGCTGGAGGGCCCCCATAAGGGCCCAGGGGTGTCTGCAGCCCCTGCTCGCCTACCAGTATCCAGGACCGCTCAGCCTCCATCCCCTCCCTACCTGGCACGTCCCTGCCATCTGCCTTCCTGTCCACTCTTTCTCAGCCCATGCGACTGGCACTCCGTATGCCACACTGCACACCAAACCACAGACACCTGCAAGACAGCAGTCCCCAGACAGGACTGTGGAGATCTGTTTGTCCTCACTTCCCCAGGCGCGCACACACACAAACACACACACACACCTACCTTGATCAGAAGACCAGGGCTGATGGCTCTTGCTCTGGGAAGCTGGGGCCCTCACCTCCACACCCAGAGGCCATGGCGACAGTCAGGGCCAGTGTTCTCCTGCTGCTCTCCCGAGCTCCCACTCAGCCTCCAGGCCACAGTACTCAGGCCCAGACACTCCTTCCAGCCCCATCCCAGCAGCTGGGCTGGGTCCTGGACGGGAGGAGCAGACTCCTCAGGAGTGGGTGTCGGTGAATGGCTGCTCTGAGCCTCTGGAATCCTAAATGTCCAAGGGAGCCTCACAATGGCCAGGCCTAGCTGCTCTGAACTCAGGGCCAAAGGGGTGGTGCCCAGCTGCCCCCAATCCCAGATGGACTATATCCCACAGAGCAGCCCTGGGAAAGGTGCGCCAGTAAAAAACAGCGACACGCCAGAGATGCTGTCACTGTGGCTGTCCCCAGGACAGCTCCACTCCTGCTTTCGTTCCATGGCTCCCCATGTCCTGTTGGGCGCTGCGACCCTCAGCCCATCATGTCTACAACCTTAAGCTGGAATTCCTGGAGCTTGGCTCTGTTCCCTTATGCAGCCACCTCCCCAGCCCCAGCTTATGCCAGCTGAACCCTGTACTACACTCAAAGGTAACCCAGCCCTATGCCTGAT
>PVKN010006258.1:0-28869 GCA_004027915.1 Capromys pilorides
AAGGGAACTTTTAAATAGACTTTCCTGGGGAAAGAGAAAGAAAGTAGAAAAGATACAAATAATGAGCCCTTAAAAGAGGTAATCAGGGAAACGAGCAGAACACTACAGAGATTGCAGCCTGTGGGAAATGCCTAGATTCTCCACAATGCAACTGGGTCTTCAGACCAAGAGAGTTAACTCAGACATTCTAGAGTGGGGAAAGAGTGCCTACTGTTTGGATTTAGGTGTGATCAAATATGCGATGCATGACCTGCACAGAGAAAACGACTGGGAGGAAGGTCACATGCACTCAGGGTTCTGGGAAGAGATGAAATGGGTCCAGAGGGTTACACCTGGAGGTTTACAAGCAGATCACTGAGACTTATTTTCTGTATCACCTAAGAAGTTCCACTCCAAGAAGACAGACCTCAGACTATTTGTGCAGTATCCTAGAGCCTGGCACAGTGCCTGGCACTAACCAGCACCAAAATGGGAACGATGAGTACTGTGCCAACTGCACTTATGATGGTTCAAAATGAAAGCAGTACATTTCTGTCTGGAGAAATTGGTACTGAAAGAGACTTAAGCCATACTCTGAGACACCTATGAATCTTTACGACTAATTTCTGAGAAATTTTTATGTAAGCTATACACACACACACACACACACACACACACACAATCAAATCAATAGTAGTATTTACCAAACTGGAAGACAATGTCATTAAGATTTTAAAAATCAGAATCAAGTCAAAAGGGAAATATCTTGCAAGTATGAGTTTGATTTCAGGTATAAAAAAGAAAGAGGGAGGAAGGGGAGGAGAGAAGCAGGGAGAGAGAGAGGAGGGAGGGAAACGGGGGGGGGGAGAGGGAGGGAGACGGGGAGGGAGGGAGGGAGCGAGGGAGGGAGGGGTTAGTCCACTAGCCATGAGTATTACAATACCCCACTACTGTTACAGAAGAGACAGCATACTTACTCTCCGGCTGGAAGATGAATCCATACATCCAGACTATCAGCAGGGTCCACAGGACACTCCATGCAATCAGTTGCCAAGGCTCGTATTTGGTGCAATACCCATTTACATAATTCTTGGCTTTTATGGAATATGCTTCCAAAATCTCAAAGTAAGGTTCAAAGCCCTTCTAGAAATATAAAAGAAAAACAGAAACATTATAGTCAGAGAAAGAAAGTCTGTTTTTAGTTTGTTCACCAATTCTGCTAAGACCACACCTTAACAATAATCTTATCACTCTCTACAGCAGAAATGTCTGTGCCAGTTATTCTGGGATAACAGTGCCTGACACTTAGGAGCCCTGTAGACTCTGACTAGGTTTTTATCTTGCTTTGTAAAACAAGGCTAAACTTGATCATCGTGTCAATCGTAGGCCTTTTATGGATGCCAGTGTTCTCTGACCCCTCTCTTGACTCAAACTAATCCTCGCAATAAGGGTGCCATTTCTCTCCTTCTCCACTTCTCTTGAATCTTTCCCATCGTCTAACCTAGCAGTGGGCAGACTGGTTTCGTAAAGAGCCAGGCAGTGAATATCTTAGATACTGTGAACAAAATATTCTGTTACAGCGACTCACCTCTACTGTTGTTGCTTAAACACAGTCATAGTGTATGAATATTGTGGCTGTATTACTACACAGTTTAATTATGCAAAAAGAAAGCTGAATTTCATGTAATTTTTTCATGTGACAAAGTATCTCTCCAAACAATTTTAAAACTAAAAATCTTAATTCACAGGCCATAAAAAACAGGAAAGGCCAGAGTTGGCCCACAGGGTAGAGTATGTGAACCCCTACTTTACTGCCTATAACACTCAGTCAGCATAATCACAGGTATGCTTCATGATACCTAGCACAAGGAAGAAAAAGAATCTTCTCACCTGTAAATTTAAAGAATATCTCATTCATGAAAATCCCTCTCATACCTTAAATTCTCCTCAAATAATAGCTGACAAAGTCTACACAGAGCTCAGCACGACCTGCTTTGTAGTCTATTCCTGTTTAGTATCTCCCTGACAATAGTCCTTTATGGTCAGGTCTTAAACACAGGCCAGTTCCCACTCACACTTATAGCTCCCCAGAGTCCCCTGCAAAAAGTAAGCCTGTCGATGGCCTGATACTCATTTACTTACTCAAATTTTTAAAGTACTAAGCTGGGGAAGCAGTCAAGTACATATTGTGGTTCGTTCTTCCCACGGAGCTTATAATGTACTGACTGGGAAAGGTCGCCTCAATGTCTGTGTATACATACACGTTCACAAATACATGGGCACATGCACACGAACTACTAAAACTCTAGGGGAGAAGCTATAGAACACGGTGAGAATTGAGAGCACCAAGGAAGGTCTACCTGACTTCATGGGGGAGGGGGACAGCCATAATAAAATTTAAGCTAACTAAAATGATAAAAGAAAATTCTCTAGGAAGCAAAGTTAGTTGAAAGAAAGAAGTCACACCAGGAAGAGAAAACAGCTGCAAATGTATTAAAAAAAACTGGGAATGGCAGAAGTTCCGTGTAGTTAGAGTCACACAATAGGAGGGCATGGATGACTTCTCATCCAGTGCTAGATCCTTAGCACAGTAGGGTGCCTGGCCCTCACAATGTGGACTGGATAGAAATAGGCCAAGTGGCTGGCAGTGCCTGAGTGACCGAGGGAACATTGGCTGACTCCACACTAAACATAAAATTCAAAGAGCACAAAGAGTGGAAGAATATGCTGATAGGAACTTTACATAAAGAAATTTCTTGCCATGTACCAACATTTCAATATATATTCATTTTTATACCCCAAATTCCACTTTATGCTGCATATTCCTTTTTATCCCCAGCGTTTCACTTTCTCAGTATCCACACACTTGCGCTTGTACAAAGCAACACATTCAAGGATGTTCATTTCAGTATTCCTTGGAACAGCAGAAGAAAGACACAATGAGTATCTGAGGAGGAATAGTGAAACTATAATACACACTATTTCATGCACACAGATTATGAAACAATAAAAAGGTCTTTTTACATGGAAAAATTCCCTGAACAAAATGCTGAGCAAAAGACAATGCACTTGAGAAAAATAAAATAAAAGATACAGATTGTTAGGCATTAGAGTAATTTTTTAAGAAGGTAATTTGGTGGGACATGAGTTATAGGAAGACAGAGGTTAGGGGCAAAAAATTTAAAGAAATTGCTAAAAGTCCTGGGAGAAAAAAACTGGGTTCAATTTTAAGCAGTATGACATTTGGGGCAAAAAAAAAAAAAAAAAAAAAAAAAGACAGCATGGATTTGGAAGACGTTTCTGGTGGTGAAACAAACAGGATTTGTCAACTTATTACCAATGGTAAATAAGTAGTAGGAAGAATACAGATAATTCCAAATTTTCAAGTTTAAGTTTGAAAGACTGGTTAAGCAACAGCACTACCAACTCTGTTAAGACTAGAAAAGAAAGGGAAGTTGAAGAAGGTAAAAGTCATTTTTGAGAAAAAACTACAGTACTGCTTTGAGTTCTGTTCCTGCTGGACACACACACACACTGCTGACAGTGACAGTATGAAAGCTCAGGAGGACATCATGTATGAGCACAGCGGTTCCTGAACGTACTTTCACCTGCCATGACTGTTTGCCTACTACCGATGGTATCAATGGGTGCTGCACAGCCCTGAGATGGGAGCTGCAGGAGCTATCAGATCATGACGGCAGAGCTCTCATAATTAGGATCAGTGCCCATGGAAAGAAGACTCCAGAGAGCTAATTCCCCCACCCACGCCACCACCCTACTTCTTGGTGCCATTCCCAAGAGCCCACAGTTGCTATCAACAACCTCAGTGCTCCAAAGCAGTGGCAGCAGTGGTCCAAACCTGGGAGGCACCAGAGAGTCCGCCACTGTGCAGGGCTTGGGAGACTTCCATCAGCACAAAGAGCAGTAGGGTGTTGAAGCTGCGACCAAGCCATATCAGTAGATGATGTGTAAGAAAGGTCACTGACCAGCCTTCCTTCTGTACCAACTCCTAACTCACCCAGAAATTAGAGGCCACCAATGTCAAAAGACAAATACAGATACTATCAACTCTTTGCAGTACTGAAAAAACAAAGTAACAGAACATTAGGAAGAGTAGAAAAATCAATAAATACCAAATAATTTTACTAAAGCATTAAAATTTAAATATGAAGACATTTCTGACTACCATGTTAAAATTAAATTCACAGAACATATTTCCTTGGTAACTGCTTTGATCCTTAAATAGTGGGAATCCTTGAATTCAAGAGACATTTTGAGAAAAGATGTATCTCTAAAATCTAGCTCCAATGATAAAATGGTTCTGTAGCTAGGTTTTAAGTAGGCAGCCAGATGAACACAGAAATTACACCTCTTGGCATCATGCTAAGGTCCTTCTAGGTTACTACAAACAACCTATGCAGTCCCCAATGAAGAGGCACCTCCCAACACTGGCAGCTCACAGCAGAGTCAGGCTCTGTGGGGTTATGTAGCCAATCTCTTTGGGAAAAAAAAGGATGAAGCAGCTCCTTTGGGCCTTGAAAACAACACAAACCCCAAGCTGGGTCCTGATGCAATACTGCAGCCCTAAGAAAGAACAGACTCTAGGAGCTGAAGGGAACCACAGAGATCAAGTGCAAAATTCTCAATCTCCAAGCAGAGGCTGCAGAAGGAGAGGGTATACCTAAGTTCTTACAGACAGGCTTGCTCCCGTCTGTAAGGAGCAAAGTCTCCTGACTCAGTACTAGATAACTCTTTCAATTCTTGATTCTCAGTGTCCCTGGGCACAGGATCAGCTATAACGTTATTACAGATAGCTAAGTTAGGTACAACACTGTAGGCAGTCAGAATAGAGCTGGGCCCTCAAGAAGTCGATGCAGAAAATAACTGTGGCTGGAGGTATGCTCACTGAAGGCCAGCCAGGCTTCAAGAAAGAGAAGAGATACTCACCCATATACCTTCCCTAGGAATGAAGAGCAATGACTGACATTCTAAATAGAAATCACCTTGGGGCAAAGGACCCAAACTCCTTAACCCACCCTCTTCCAGAGAAGTCCTTGTCCATCTCAGGTGCGCTTGCTACCTGGTTTGTGATCTGCATTTAATCAGTATCACCCAAGAGACCATACTTGTAATCTTAGCAGTTGACCATAGTTTTATCCCACCTCACACCCAACCTATGATTTTCCAATGTGTTACCTAAGTGACTGTACCTGTCATCTTACTGATTGATTATAGCTCACCTTCAATCCGCCTCAGCTCGTGGCTTTGCTTAGTAAGCACGCTTGAGAAACTAAGCTTGTGAGCAACCCACTTTCCAGACCCCCTTCTGTCCCCCTCTTAGACAGAAGCTTTCTCTCAATAAATTCTTGACACTCTTTTTTTATTGCATCCAGGGCCGAGACGGTCTTCTCACTCTTAAACCTCTGTCATTCCTAGAATTCACTGCTCAATTTTAGAGAACACGAAATCAGCATTTTGACAACTAGCAGGTTGGAAGTTGCATTTCCCCTATTTACAGTGTCAAAATCCAGGGGACCCCCAAGATTTCTTTGCACAATTTATGTTCTAGGCAGAACCAATTTATGTTCTGGGACACATGATACTGCTCCCAATAACCTAAAGTCATGCAGCTAGATCATGACTACAGCTGAACACACAGATGGAGACAGCACAAGGCCTTGGCGTCCTCACTGCTTCCCCACAACAGCAACAGTGCTACTGATCTTTACACAGTGCAAAGTAAGCTTAAGTTTATAGGATCAAAATCAAACCTAAGACAGGAACTTTAAGATAAAATAATCATAGGATTATGTTTGCTTTTCACAGCTTTGTTTCATATGTAGCAAGTATCTACCTCCTCCCCGGAGGCATCTCTCCCACTTAAGCTATGCAAGACACAGCAGCCACGGACTGAATGTGCAAAGGACAAAGGCCAGGCCTTTGGGAGTGGACACTGCCAACGCAGCACTCTTAGTACAAGCTCAAGGATGCATCGCATTACGCGATAAGAGCTAACTGTCTTTTGCAGATAAAGACACTAACAGCTAAAGGTCACACAGCTCAAAAATATCAGAGAAAGGGCTGAAACCTGGTTGAAAGGCATTGTTTTTTCCATTGCTCTAATTTCCAAAAATAAACTATCAAGGGTACAGAGAACAGATCCCAGACTGCCAATTCTCAGTCTCTTCCACTTTACCCCAAGAGCCAAATTAAGGGCTCATAGCTCCACTACTCCTCCACTTAGGAAAAGACAAGGATAGCTGGGTGTGGTGGCCACCAGTGTGTAATACCAGCTGAGACAGGAGGATCACCATCCGTTTGAGGCCAGCCTAGGATACCCAGTGAGTACAAGGCCAGCCTAAACTACAGAGCAAGACCCTGTCTCAAAAAGAAAAAAAAGAGAAAGAAAAGGAAAGAAAAAGGACAACACTGCCAAATGATCTGAACAGCATCTTGCAAAAGCCAGCACTTTTGGGGTGTAGGTGGCTATTACACGGCTTTCTTAAACTACAAACTCTATTCTCCTCTAAACTGGTAACTTACACTCACACTATGTATCTGGTACCAAGAGAAACACTAAAAAGTAGTTTGAAAAGTACTTTGGAAGAGTTGTCTGAAAACCCTAAAATGCTGTTGTTTAAAGGAAATTTGGAGGCCACCTAGTCCAACTGCATTTGAATAATAAAGAAACTAAGAAAAAAAAAAAAAAAAAAAGAAACTAAGGCTCTTAGTTTCTTCCCACTCTTAATCTCTATTGTTCCACTCTTAACCTGTGTTGTGCCTTAACTCATTCCTCAATTTTAGATGAAAGAATAATACGAAACTGTGCCTTCCCTGGGCTCAAACTAGAGAACACCACATTAGAAGCTAATTCCTTGGTGGGCATAATGGCACATGCCTCTAGTCCTAGCACTCTTGGATATGCAAACAAGAGGATTGCAAATTTCAGCCTAGTCTGGGCAACCTACCAAGATCTTTCTCAACAGTTTTCAAAAACAGCAAAGGATATATAGATCAGGGCAAAGGCCCTGAGTTCACTATCCAGGATAGAGGGAGGAAGGGAGGGAGGCAGGGAGGGAGGGAGGAAAGAAGGAAAATAGGAAGGAAGGAAGCCTACCTACCCCAACCACAAGTGTAAAGTCTTTTGGGCCACTAAAGAGACCAGAATTGAACAACAAAATCAAATAACCATTCCAACCCATCTGTAATGACTGTGATACAGATTTTTTTCCCCTGCAAAAGGGTCTTACTGTGTTGCCCAGATAGGCCTTAAATGTGTGGGCTAAAGCAATCTTCCCACCCAGGCCTTCCAAAATGATGGGACTACAGGCACACACCACTCTACCCAGCATGACACGGAAATGTTTGAAGAGACTAAATCATCATTTCTGAGGAGTTCAAGAGCAAACCACATACTTCCCCTAAGATTGCACTATGTGAACCAACACAATCTGAGAGATTCACCTCAAAAAACTTAACAGTCCCCACATATCTTCTGCCAGGTAGGTGCGTTTTGTTAAGGTCAGATATGTATAGTTAGCACTATTCCATAAGCACTTGCAAGTTCAACTGCTATAGGTTAGCACTGGACTACTCAGGCAAAGCACCTTTCTACTGCTAAGATACAAAATCACCCTGGCCACAGAGAGGAGTCAGAATGTAATATTCCCAAGTCAAGAGTCTACTCATGAAAAGCAAAGCTTCCATGCTTCCTAAAAGCTCAGGAATCAAACATTACTGCAAGGTCATTTTATTGATTGAATGATTGATTGATTGATTATAATCAGGATAAGTCATAAAATAAAGACAGACACTGACTGTCAAGTAACAAGTATGAGCACTGTTCTCAGATATACCAAAAAAGGTACTACAGAGAGCTTAAACTGGGACAGAAGAGTAAAACGCATTAAACTAAGTTCAAAAATCAGAACATTCTGAGTATAAGTTAAAAATAATTATAGGTTAGTGAAATACCTTCTCAGTCCAAGGCAAGGAAAGAACTTGTACGCAAGCTTGCATACAGTGTCTTACCAGATCTCTAGTCTTACTGTACATAGCTAAATGACTCACTGTGAAGATGCACAGGTTACCTTTACAAAAGCAGTAAATCACCCTTTGAAGCCTAGAAAAGAGAAATCTGTAGATAATAAACCGGACTAACCCCATATTCTTCACACAGAAAAGCCTTAATTTCTCTAAGCATATCAAAATTGGGGAAGAGGTGAGCTACACTTCTCTCTTCATACACTCATCTCAGAAATCAGATTATTCTACCTTTGTCATGAAGTTAAGGAACCTAGACTTCCCAAGTTTATAACCACTTGTAGAAATCCTTTTTCTACAACTGACATGCTACCAAGATGAGAAAGCGAATATATGCACAACCAAGATGTTAAGGCTACTTTAGATATTTTTTAAACCTTATTATTATTACATTTCACTCACTGAGATATCTTGGAATCGTTTCTTTGAAGATTACTGACTTATAATCCTGTTTAAAGGATTAAAACCAGCATCTACCCTCTGGTCACTAATTGATCTCAACCTACACAAACCTACATAAACATCCTCTAGAAAGTCTACCTTCCAAGCTGTTAACACACAGCTGGCTTTTAAAAATCTAAATAATCAACGCAGGAATTTAATTTACAATTAACATTTGGAAGAGTTCTAGACGTTTTGATAATCTATTGAAAGTGAGGGAGAAATGCAGGCTTTCAATGGGAAACTAGGGCTAGTGGTACACTCTGGGTTTCTAAACCTAAAGTCACTATGCAGCTCCGAAAGTGGCAGGTAACTGGTGGCAAGGCCAACGAATTTTTTTAGTTGCACATGCAAACAATGCCACGTCAGTAAGGTTCAAATGACTTCCTTCTCTATTGTAGAAGAAATGAGTTTTGCCGCCATTTGCACATTCATTTCAATATTTCTGATCTAGACTTCTTTGAATTTCTTGCAACACTTTTCTGGTTTCCTCACCGTAAGTAAAAGTAAAATCTTTAGTAGATGTTCTTTGTATATCTGTGTGAGTTATGGTTTTACTATATCATCTCTTAATAAAAGCTAGAAATCTTTATAGTCCCTGCACCTCCAGAAAATGCTTATAAACATTACAATTTTGCAAAAAATTAGATCTCAGGACATCTCAGAGGCCTATATTCTCCAATTAATACATAGTATGAACCACAGAAATAGTGTTAGCATTGCAAATATGTAAAGTAAGCAAGAGAACCCCCCTATGCCTCCTGTAAGAGAGAAATGAAACAGAAACACTAGATATGTCCATTATTTAAAATTATCAGGAAAAATCCTAGAACTGTAATAACAAGGAACAAAGTTCTGATCCACACTACATGGATGTTCCTCAAAAACATAAATGAAAAAAGCCAATCACAATAGACCACATTGGCGTCTAGCTCCCGCTCTCACAGCCACTGCAGTACATTGAGCTCCATAGAGACAGTGCTGGGGCAAGTGAGAGCTGGATGGGCACTGGGCGACCCTGTACCTCACTGAAGAAAGCAAGTAAACATGGGCACAGGAGATTCTAAGAAACCGAGAGGCAAGATGTCATCCTATGCATTCTTTGTGCAAACTTGCTGAGAGGAGTACAAGAAGAAGCACCCAGATGCTTCCGTTAACTTTCTAAGTTCTCAGAGAGGAGGAAGACCATGTCTGCTAAAGAAAAAGGAAAATTTGAAGACATGGCAAAGGCAGACAAGGCTCGTTATCAGAAAGAAATGAAAACATATTCCTCCTAAAGGAGAAACAAAAAAGTCCAAGGATCCCAATGCGCCCATGAGGGCTCCTTCAGCCTCCTTCTTGTTCTGTTCTGAGTATCTCCCAAAAATGAAAGGAGAACAACCTGGCCTCTCCACTGGTGATGTTGCAAAAAACTTGGAGAAATGTGGAATAATACTGCAGCAGATGACAAACAGTCATATGAGAAGAAGGCTGCTAAGCTGAAGGAAAAGTATGAAAAGGACATTGCTGCCTACCAGGCTAAAGGAAAACCTGATGCAGCAAAAAAGGGAGTCGTCAAGGCTGAAAAAAGCAAGAAAAAGAAGGAAGAGGGGGAGGATGAGGAAGATGAAGATGAAGAGGATGAGGAGGATGAAGAGGATGATGATGATAAGTTCTAGCGTAGTTCTTCTTTTCTTGTCTATAAAGCATTTAACTCCCCTGTACACAACTCACTCCTTTTGAAGAAAAAAAAATTGAAATGTAAGACTGTGTAAGATTTGTTTTTAAACTGTACAGTCTTTTTTTTTGGTATAGTTAACACACTACTGAATGTGTCTTTAGATAGCCCTGTCCCGGTAGTATTTTCACTAGCCACTAACCTTGCCTGGTACAGTAGAGGAGTTGTAAACTGGCGTAGAAATTTAAAGCAGGTTCTTGCTGGTGCACAGCGTGTATTAGTTATATATGGGGACGGTAGTTTTTCATCTTCAGTTGTCTCTGATGAAGCTTATACGAAAATAATTGTTCTGGTAACTGAATATCACTCTGTAATTGCAAAAGGTTGCAACTGTTTTGTTGATATTCTGAATGCTTCTAAGTAAATACAATTTTTTTATTTAAAAAAAAGGCCACATCATGAAAGATCACTTATTATATAAAATTTGTAAGAGATTATAAGAAACAACTCAGCCAATGTACTCATCTATTGAATATTGTATTTTAAGATTGTAAATTGTGTGGTATACAGATTTTGGTTTTAATAAAGTGGTTTTATTTCTATAAAAAGAAATTATATGAAACATGTATATGAAGAGCCCTGAAACATATCTCTAGAGAGCATGCTGGTAGTTTCCTAAGGCCAGGAGTCTTGGGGGCTAAATATAGGATTTCATTAAAAATGTGCACAAATTGATTGTGGTCATGATGGCACAGCTCTATGACTACAAAAAGTACTTCAGAGTTGTATACTTAAAAAAACATCACCACTCAGCAATTCCATTTGAACCAATTCCTCAGTACTCTCTCGGCTAAGAGTAACCTAAGATTCTTTGAATTCACAGGCTTTCTCCAAAGAAGAAAGGAAAGAAAAGGGCTTCTGAGAATGTTTCCAAAATGGGCTAAAGACAGCAGTAGAAACTGCTACTTCACAAACAAGGAGTCAAGTTTCTGGTATCTAAGTAACCTAGGAATGTATAGAACAACTAGATCAGCCAGACAACGAGGGTCATTACTGTCTAAAAGTATATTTCTAAAAAAATTATCAACAGAGTTATTATCTGCTACAGTGGTTTCTTTTCCTTAGGAATTCTCAGGTACATGCTGTAACCTAGCAACTCCCTAGGACACCTGAGTGTCAGCAGCTTCTGAGTCCTCCCTGATCTGATAGGTCACCATTTCTCCTGTGGATGTCGGCAGAGGCATAAACGCAGCTGTGTGCTCCTAGAAAGTCACCACTGCTAACCAAAGGCTTTGACTTTGAGCACCCAGTTGGAAACTGTCATATCTGACACATTGCTGAACTGTTGTGCAACTGGATTTTGCTCATACGCAAAAAGAAAAATTCACTAAAAAAAGACGCCAACATCACAGGGTTGTGACTGTTAAGTGAGATGAGGCAAGAAAGTTACTGTGCATAATAAATGCTTACTGAGTACATTCCCCCTCTAATGAAATTCTCCTTACTTCCTTGGCAAGCGCCAAGGCAAAGCAACCTTTGCAGAATTCAAATGAAGTCACAAAGGAACTGGGAAAGGCTTTAAGCAGTGTGATTCACATGCCTGTGCTCTATTTCCTTGCAGGTGGTGGTAATAAAATACATCTTAGTAATGAGCTGTTGTTTGGTTTGGTAAGCAATGTTAAATCAACTTTTAATCTTCAACAGTCTACTAAATCAGTCAGAAGGATGCAAGTTCCCTTTTACCTACCAACAAAACAGGACTAAAGTAGTCATCCACTGTTTGCAGATCATAAATCTATGTTTTTCAGTCATCCAAAGAGACTGATGTTGCTGTTCTGGTCATGACTCAGGGGAAAACATTTGAAAATACTTTCAAAAAGTTCTGCGTAACACGGACTTGGGTTTTCTTTCACTCTGGCCATAAAGTAGCTAGACAAGGAAGAGACCCACCTAGTGTTCTCACATTTGCCCTAGATCACCATCCATTAGAGTTTGAAGAGATTTTCGATTTGCCTCAAATGCCTCATAGACTAGGTGCCATTAAGACTGGAACTCAATAAAGGATTGATCTTTTGCATTTTAGATCCATCTACCAAAATGCAGTTCAAAACAGTGAATTTAAATACTTTGGAAAAAGCCTCCAGAGAACATGGCTTCTCCAATACTCAGTATAAAGGGTAAATATACCACAAGGACCACTTAGATTCCTAAGTGTTCAAGCATTATGATTTTAGACTCAGAATTAGCTAAAACACAAAGTGTTTTACAACTCTAAATTCAAACCTTCACAGGGCCCTCTCAAACTCAATCATCTGGGTTGCTTGTTCCCATCAAATGCTTATTAATGTTTACTGACTAGATAAACAAGAACATAGTAGGATTTACTCCCTGAGGAAATCGCAGAAAAGGGCGCTTCACATTTACACAGCACCTACATGCTTTAGGAAAGAGTTCTCGGTACTCTCTCATTTAGCATGCAGGTAACAGAAATTTAACTTGTGCTGCCCAAAACTAAATCCAAATGTTACTACTGGAAACCCTATAGGAATGTAAATTGGTACAACCATTCTGGAAACTTGTTTGGCACTATGTATTGTGACAGCAAATCTATCTATGTCTTATGTTTACCAAAAGATATATTGAAAAGTGTAACACTATCATCTGTATTAGCCTGACGCTACTATTCAAATACTGCATTTGTTCATAACAGCCCAAACAAATTAATTGCAACTTAAGCCTGACTGTGCTGTACATCCTGCCCATACAACAAGCAACTCACTCATTCATTCATCAAATGTTTGCATTTGTCTACTTATGACAAAAAGCTGTACAGTAGGCCCCCAACTTACAAACATTCCAGTTGTGAATTTTCACAGGTGTACTGCCTAAGACTCACTTTGCTAGATTGCAAATGAATTCAACTTATGAATGTTCTCCTGAAACAAAACTCTTTGTAAGTTAGGGACTTAGTATATTCTTTTCTTTTCTTTTCTTTCTTTTTTCTCCTTCTTCTTCTTCTTCTTTTTTTTTTTCTTTTTGGTAGTACCAGGGATTGAACTCAGGACCCTGTGCTTGCCAAGCAGTGTGCTTTCCAGGTAGCAGCTTATGCCACTGAGCTATCTCCCCAGCCCTAAAATGAAAGGTTTTTTATATTTTTGTTTTGTTTTGTTGTATTTTTAGGGAAGTGTCCACAGGGTGTTCAGGGTCTCGTAGTGATCCACCTGTTTACAGATTCCCAAGAGCTGAGATTACAGGTACGTGTCACCACACCATCTCAACTGCCCATCTCAGCGCGCCCCAGGGTTGGAGCCAGCCTGGGGATCAAACCCCCGGCCTCTGCACCTGCTTGCAGGTACTTTAATCTGCTGAACTATTTGGCCAGCCCTAGTATATTATAATAAGTAAAAAAAAAAAAATTATTAGATTAAAAGATCAACTTTCTAAGATTTAACAATTTTAAATCTGCACGCACTTAGCAACAAAACCCCAGAACATATATAACAAACCTAATATAAGGAAAACTGGACAAAAAATTGTTCAGGCAAAAATAAAAAGGTACTCACAAAACAGGAAATCAAATGATTAATAAACACTGAAAAGGGCCCTAACTTCATCAGTAATCAGGAACTGCACATAGAAACCACTATTAGATTTACTCACCTACCAGACTAGTTTAAAAATAAAGTCAGCAGCCCTATAAATATGTTTGATAAGCTGCACAGAAACAAGAACTCCCACATACTGTTGGTAGCAGTATAAATTATATCAACCTTTTTAGAAAAGTCTAATCATCAAAGTTGTCCTTTATAATCCAGCAGTTCTACTCCTCGCTATAAATCAGAACAACTATTGCATCTCTAATCATTTGTCATATATAAGAAATATCATTAACAGTAATGTTTTAAAAAACCCAAACTAGAAACTCAAATGTCCACTATTAGCATAATCTGTAGTGTAGTCACACAATGATATTCTATACAGCAATGGAAATGAATCAACTAAGCTCTATGCAGAACATAATGTCATATATTGAATAACACAGGAAAATCACAAAAAATACACAGAAACCAGATGTACTTAAGTTCAAAACTAAAACTAAAGAGATGCATACATAGGTGGTAGTAACACTTTCTTAAGTAGCAAGGAAATAATTATAATGGGACTGTGAGGAGAAAAGGAGATGTTTGTGTGACAAGGTGGTTGGGCATAAATGCTCTAATTCCTAACCCAGGCAACAGATATACGATTCTCGTTAGTAGTCTTTAAAACGCAGGCATGTGTTTCATACACTCTTCAGTATACACAACACAATTCATGCAAGAACATCTAGAGTTCAAAAGGAGGGCAAACCCTTCTTCCCCATCCTCTTCAGGATGAATGAAACATGAACCTAAAGCAGCTACCCTGGACCAGGAGTAAACACTCACTGGCAGCGGAATCGCAAGACAGAAGCAAACTGGAACCTCAAAGACCTGATTGGCCATGTCAGCCTGTTTACTCCACATTTTCTTACTTAAAGAAATACATTTCTATCTTTTTACAAACTTCTATTACTTTAGCTTTTTCTACTATACAGAAACACAGTCAAACCTAATCCTAACCAATATATTCAATGAGTTAAACAAATGAAACACTTGCTAATGCCTTCCAACAGTAGCGCAAACTCCCTGAGGAAACACCTGGCAGTCACTCCTGACAGACATGTGGAAGAGATTCCTATATGGCAAGAAAACTGGACTTTGGGCTTCTCAGTGCCCAAAAGGCAATTAACATTCTCAGGCTACCACTAGGACAAAGTGGCCCTGAGCTTGCCAGAGCTGTGGTAACACTTTGCTGGGAATCTAGCCTCTTCCTGTTACAAGCAAGGGAAATACATGTTTTCTGTAACAATTCCGTCCCATGCATTTCCAACCTTCTGCTCAAGCACTAACTTTTCATTTGTGTCTTTGGAAATTAACCTGACCTCAACTTCAGCATGTCAGGTTTCCTCTCTTTCATCCTTAGATCTGCTTTTCAATTCCACTGTATGTCTGCCTTCTGTGAATTAAATGGACCAGGCTCTCTTGTCCCCTGGTTTCCAGCTGGGATGAACCAAATGGATGCCACAGGAAGTAATCAGAGAGTTGGGAAAGTATTTGATTCCTGCCTGCTGGACCACTGGTCATAGTGGTTACAATCCAACAGGCTATCAACCCCTCAGGTAAACTCCCACAAATTTCCAGAAATTATGCCTTCCCTTCCCCCTCAGGTCTAAGAGTCACAAAGGCTCTCTGTTTGCTGGCTCAGGGAGATTTCATCATCCCCTGTTGGTTTCCCTTAATTCTGCCCAGCCTTGGTAATGGTCCCTTGATATCCTCAGTCACACTGCTACAGTGAGCCAGATGGCTGATGTGCCCAGCACACTCCTGTCAGCTTTCCCTATTCCACCTTCCCAGATGGCTACTATCTCCTCTCACCCTACCCCGGTTCTCTCAGTAATTGGGTTCTGTATGATTACACATTCAGATTGACTCACTACAAATCAACTCCCTGTGGAAAATTCTTAACCCCAGGCTGATTCCCAATTCTGCCACCTCTGTGTACAAACTGTATGTAATATTAGATTGGAAAAAGCTTAATCAAGAAAGCAAATGCTACTAAAAATGCCTGACACATAGGCTGGAAAGCTAAACCGAATACTGGGATTTGGACTTTACTTATAACTTTCCTTAAAACTAACTTACGACAGTTCTGCTCCATTTATAAGATTAGAACAATGCCAAATATAATGCTCATCCTACAATGGGCACTTACAAAAGTACAAATGTCTTCTCAGTTAATCTCACATGCACTTTCCCTTTCTTCCAACTAATCCTACAAATCAGACACCAGAGCCAAATAATTGACATGAGCTCTTAACAGCAGCAATATTTCAGTTTATTGCTTAATTCTCACGGGAGAAGGAGGGGAGGGGAACCTGAAAAAGATATGAAGGTCAAAGATAAAGCTCAGAGACCTGGAAAGATTTATTTTTGAATTAAAAACCAAAACTGAGTAAGGTTAGCTAGGTTCAAATCAAGAAAAGAGTGCTATTAAAATGCTGAAAAGGAAAGTACCTCTTAGGAAGTTTCCTCTGCTGCAGATTACCCCGCACAGGATCCCTAACACACTCCTTAAGCAGTAAAGCTTGACCCATGAGCAAGGTGACCCTAAGTAATATCATAAAGACCCACTAAGCTCTCCAAAAAGACTCACTTCCCCACCTACAGGAAAGCACAAACTACAGACACACATTTATCTATGCTAAAGAACCACAGATCAGGGTTTCCCAACCTCAGTAGTACTGACACAGTAAGCCAGATCATTCTGGGTTGTAAGGGACTGTACGCCCTGCAGGATATTTGCCCTGAACTCTCCTGCAGGATGTCTAGTTGCATTCCTGACCTCTAACCAGTTCCAATCCTCAAGTATGCTGACCAAAAGTGTTTGCACAGATTGCCAAAGGTCTCCGAGGAGCAAAACTACTCCTAGTTGACAGCTTAGATAAACCTAGATAAACAATGATCAGGCAAACTCCACCCACTGCTACCTGGCCACCCACACACATCTTCATTGACTATGAACGTTCATAGTCAATGAGTTGGAAAGAGAAAAGCCACTTGAGGAGCTTATAAAAACTACAAGTACTGAGCAATTTGCAAAGTGATCTAAGAAGAATATGGATGGAAAGAATGGTTGCCGGAGTAAGGCTGCTCCTCGAATGCCTGATGTGAATTCCCTCTGAAAGTATCACAGCTCTCAGCAAGGGAGTACAAGCCTTTTATTCTCCTCGAGACACAGGTAGGAAGTATGACAGTGGTGACATGCCACATACAAGCACATGGAAAAAGCCAGACAAACCACTCTAATCAAATCAGTACACAACTGAGATCAGAACACACTGCCCAAGCACCTATGCTCTTCGGTGTGGATTTGAGCCTCATTATTTACAGACTCCAGATGATGTTCACAGATTCTCTCGTAGCACGCTGTTAGCTCTATCAGACCCATGCTCTCTTCCTACAAATATTTTCCAATGACCCTTTACTATTCTGAAATGAAACTTAAAGATTATAGCACTACAGCTATAGACAAATTTTTAAATTTCAATCTAAAGTCCGCTAAAGGAAAGCAAACAAGATTTTATAATAAAGTATGCATTTTATCATAACCCCCATTTTTACAGTGCCCCCAGGATGCCAATGCAATTTGACCCCTTCTATAACACACAAGCCCTGTCCCACCTGGCACAAAAGCCAGCAAGCTCAGTCCCCTACCAGAACATGGCCCCCAAGAGGGTAGGAAAGACAGATCTGAAATCACATCACCTGATTTGAGTGATCTGGTTCCACCACTTAATTGCTATGACAGTTGAGATAGATGAAAAGCTATGAACGGAAACTGCCAACACATTATTCAAAGCATTTTTGTGAAAACCGAGTTTAGAATATCAACTTCTGTACCCAGCATGTAACACTGCTCAGTAAACACAAAGCATGTACAACACCCTCAGTTCAATACCTACTAGCACTGCAAAAATAAGTAAATAACTCCCAAGGAACACACAACAGCTTTTCCAGTGAAAGAACTTCATGAAGGGCTGGGGAGATAACTCAGTAGAATAAACTCTTGCCTGGCAAGTGCAAGGGTCTGAGTTCAATCCCTGGTTCCACACACACAGAAAAAGAACTTCATGCACCCTGTGTGTTGTCTTCAGAAAATGGGGGCTGTTGAGGAGCCCTCAACTCTACACCTTTATAACTGAAGCTTTAGAGCACCAAGCAAAATGACAGCCTTAAACATCCTAGATTATGAGGAAGTATGAAAGGTAGGAAAGACGAAAGGTAGAGCAAAGGCAAGAAAAATATTTCAAAATAAAACTGATTCCAAAGTTAGTATGTTGAAATTCAATGCTCAAGCTGTTAAAGAAGTTCATAGGTCTCAGAAGAAAGAAACACAACTTGTATGAAGAGAAATAAATACGGATCTGTAATTTACGTAACCACACAAGCATCTAAGGAAAATCAGAATCTGCCAGTTACTAAAACCACTTTGAATAAAACCTCTGCAACACTGGCAAGGTTACCTCTGGATGAAGGAATCACTGCCAAGCAAGGGTGTGGGTAGAATCAAAGGGGGAGATGTTTCCTCTTCTTCACTGACAAAAATACTCTTAGAGTGCAAATTTTAAATTAAATAAGATCATTTATCACCTACCGGATATCTGCATCTACTCTAGGGGCCTTGTGATGAGGCTCTATGGATAGAGCAAGCATTCTTCTGCCTCTGACGCACAACCTGAAACCATCCTTGCCCATGCCACACCTCAAATTAAAAGGAAATTATGCTTTACTCTTCCCCTTCTTTTAATTCTGTGAGACGGTGAGGAAATGATAGAAAATGTTCATAGAGTCTTGATATTGCACAAGGAGGTATTCCGCTCATAAAATGACTTACTACACAAAAACTAAACCCAAATACCTTTTCTGTATCTTCATTTAAAAGCTATGGGCTTCCCGCAATTTTCACACTAAAGACTACACAGAATTTAAAATGTCACTGTGTATCTGGCAGTGTTGTTTTCCCTACTTGGTGAAAACAAATACACACACACACACACACACACACACATATTAAGAGGAGAGAAAACAAGATGCCCAAAACTGAGAAGACAAAAACTTACTTCGGGCTAGTTTGACAAGCATGTGTCAAGCCCCTACTACAGTCAGAGCACCACAGCAGGTTATTTACTCACTTCTGAACAAGTAAGACATGGGATTTACCTCGCCAAAAATCATAGCTGTAGAAGTGTGTCAGACGGTGATAAAACATAGTACTAAAGTTTTAAAACTTCTCTAGTGGTCTGAGAAAAAAAGACGTAAAACCACTTCCAACAATTCTGAAAAGCACTCTAAAAGAATGTTTACATTCTATGTGCTGCGTATTTACCTCAAGCAGGTACTCATCCTAACCATCAACTCCCACGCAAAAAAGGCGGCAGAAACGTTCTTCTACCAAAAGCAAACGTAAGAGATGAAATCACAACAAGGAGATCCTTTGTTTTGTTTGTTGGGGGCGGGGGATGCTTTGGGACAGGGTCTCACTACACACGTAGTTCCAAGGAGCCCTGCACTCAATACCTGGCCCAGCCTGGCCTTGAACTCGCAACCACGCCTCCCTAGTGCAGAGATTACAGGCAAGCGCCACCACGCCCAGCTAAGCAGACCCTTTGGACTAAAAATAAAACTCCAGGGCCAGGGCCCTCAACATTTGGGAAGACTCACCAACATCAGAAGGTCTGTACTAGGCATCTTCCCCTTCCGAGGTCCTTTCGGTTCCCCCTTTTCTCAGTCTACAAAGGAAGGAAAACAGGTCTGTTTACTTCTAAGGCTTTAAACTGTCCCGACCACCCGCCTAGATCCGGCAGAGCAGAAGATGGGCTGCGCCCCCCGCCTCGGAATACTCGGATTTCACCCCCAGAAATTCCAAAACAGAAGCAATCCCGCTGCAACTGCTTTCCTCCCCCGGCGGTCAGCCGGGATCCACACACGGGCAGCTGCTAGGGAGCTGCCCACAGCGCCCGGCTGGGGTCCCCGAGCCCGAGGCCCCGGGCCCCGAGCCCATAGCCCTCCCGGGTCGGCCGCCCGGCCCTTGGTCCCAGTGCATCCTTCCCGGCGCCCGTCCTGGGACCAGCGCGCCAGCCGTCCTCCTACAGCTCCGGGCGCCGGGACTCGTCTAGCCCGGCTGTCTGCCCCGGCCTCGCGCCGCCGGCGCCCCGACCCCTCCTCCCGTTCCTCCTCAGACCGGAACCGGCTGGCCCGCTGCTTTCCGCGGGCGCGCTTCCTCGCACAGCACCAGCGACCTCCGCGCTTCCTTCGCGTCGCACTGATCTGCCGCCGCCGGCGCCGCCGATCCCTCCACAGCCGCCGCCGCCACCTCCACCGCCCCTGCAGAGATTGAGGGCGGAGCCGCTGCCGGCCCCGCCTCTCCCGGAAGTGGCCCCTCAGCGCCGGCGTGCGAGTCCCCGCGGCGGTGGCTGCGCGCACGCTCAGGCCGCGCGAGACCTTCCCGCTCTGGCCCGGCGAACCCACAGCGCGTGCGCGCCGCCTGCTGGCCGTGGGGCTTCCCGGACCCTCGGGGTAGGTTCCCGAGGTCTGGCCTGCGGCTCCAGCCGCCCGAGATTATTATCTTCTCTTTAAAACTATCTTTCTTACAAAACAAGAATTAAGACGAGTTACGTACCTGTACCAACTGCTCACCTTGAATGCACAAACATGTACTAATAAAAATAAATTTTAGAAATTAAGTTTCTGGTGACAGTAGGACATCTGGCCTGGGTCCCAAGAGGAAGGTTTTGAGACTTTAAATGAGTGGCCACGAGTCTTTCCCCTTGTTTCTTTCCTGATTCAGAGTCTGGATTTTCTATCAAACTCCCTGGAAAAGCAAGAAAAATAGCCCGTAAACTTGCTTAATGGAGTCATCCTAGCCTCCACATTCCCTACCCCCCCCCCCCCCCCCCCCCCCCACAAACACAAAAACCAGCAGCAATGACAGGTATTGGGCAAAATGCTACCTATTTTCACAAGCGATGTTGGGGACCATCTAATACTGAAGAAAGGACCCACCAGAGCCACAAAGGGTACCTTTCATCTTAGGTTTAAAAGAAAACTGGCTCTCAAATAGGTTTCCACGATTTCCCTGGGATGTCTTAACACTAAGTTTAGTGGAAACATGAGACAACATGATTGTTATCAGTGACCTGCATATTGTGGTATGTGTTGTCAGTAGATTTTAAAAGTGGATTTAAATACCTAGACAGACTCCTGAGCCTCCCAAGGGAAACGTCAGCAATGAGGGTAACCTGCTCCGTCACTACCTTCATTACTCTTATCTGGTGCTTTTAAGGTGAATTCCTTGTTAACACAGCTGTCCTCCTCTGTTAGCATACCTTATGCTTTTTTGGACAGAAAGCTTAGGGCCCTGAAGCAGGACATCGCTGGCCTCCTTCACCCCGCCTCATTTGATGTCCCAGACTTCTCTGCCACTTAGAGCCCTAAATCAGGCACTAACACCCCATACCCACACCCCTCCTAGTGCTGCTTCCCAGAAAATGTGTATCCTTCGTGTTCTGGGGGTCAGAAGATATGCCGGGAACCTCTTTGCAAGCCTACTGATCAGGGGTCTCCTTAGGTGTGCCCTCCACATACTCCCCACCCCTTATTTCTGTAACAAGGAACTAAGTCTGTGTTATGGTTTATGTCTAGTTGTCCCCCCAAAGTCTCATGCAATCATGGGGCAGGGAGTTCTAGAGTTTGAGACTTGAGTCATGATCCACTGGGATTATGTGTTTTACTATGGATGGGATTATGGGTCTGAGTCCTTCTGGGATTATGGGTGTGGCCTAAGGTGGATAGGTTGAGGCAGAGAGCGTGAATGTAATATAAAGAGAAACAGAGAGACGGATGCTGGCTGTTGCTCTCTGCGCCCTGGTTGGTTGGTTGCCTCTGTCACCGTTTTGTTGCTGTTCTGCCACCATGAACTGGATGCTCTCTGCCCTGTTCCACTCAGCGTTGGGCCAGACAAATATGGACTGAAACCTCCAGCAACTGTGAGCTAAGTAAACCTTTCCTTCCTTCATTTTGAGTGTCAGTATTTGTCCCGCAACAAGTAAAAAGTAACTAAGACAGTCTGCAACGTTTACTTCTTCATCTGAGTTGCCCCCACTCTATCCCTTTAGCAACCTTAGCATCCTTTAATCTAGTGTCTGTGCGCACAGATCACCAGAGGCACAGCCGCGGTTGCTTCCGCACTGTTACGCAGGACAGGCAGTCTAGTTCCTTCCAGAGGAATGAACCAATTCAGCTGTGTTGACCCACACTTACTTTGCCAAGAACTATGCCAGGCACCTTTATGTACAAGGTCCTATTTATATCCTGTTTAAAGGGATCAGCTGACTCTCAGGTCATCGGTCCCCAACTGGTAAACAAGGGCCCCAAGATGAGAGAGATAACAGGCCCAGCAGGAAAGCAAGTCCTGGCCATTCCTAGCAGCGCTCAGATTTGCCACCTGGAGGGCTGGGCTTGCAGCTGTGAGTCCCCGAGGCAGTATGTGTGTGTGCGTGCGTGCGTGCGTGAGTGCATGCGTGCGTGCGTGGATGCATGTATGTGTGTATGTGTGTGTGTGTGTGTGTGTGTGTGTGTGTGTGTGTGTATGTGTTAGAGAAAGAGGGAGAGGCAGAGACAGAGTTCAGGCCTTGCCACCCTTATCTCCAAGTCCTGCTGTTCTTGCAACATCAGCAGGACTTAGATGCCTGGTGGGAGGCAGAGGTGAGGTTCCCTGGAGCCTCTCTGCACAAAGTGGAGCCTCCCAGGAGCAGTTTTGGCGGCTTTGGGAGCCCCAGTCCAAACTCCCTAAATCAGAATCTACATTTTAACAACCCTATTCATAGAAAGCCTTTTTTTTTTTTTTTTTTTTTTAACACAGAAGAGATAATTTATTGTACACGCTTTATACTCAGCCAAAAGTGAGAACAGTAGTCCAGAATGACACAGGTCCAGGACAAAAAACCAGGGAACTGCTTAGTTTGAACCCAGTGGATCTCTTTTGAGGTGGTCTTGGCGATCAGGTGGCAGTGCAGCTCCAATCCATTGAGACATTCTAGACAGCGTGCAGTCCAAAACTTGTACCAGCCTTGTCAGCCTCCAGCATTCTTTATTTCTGTTCTTTTGGACTCCATGGGTGTACGAACTATTTACTTGGACCTCTGTCTCATCTTTCTTTGCTTCAGTCTGTGCGTTCGCTTCTTCCTCCACTTGGCTGTCATGGCGCAGAGGTTTCTAAGAAGATGGCGTTAAAGTCAAGCAGCAAAGCCACGGTTTTGTTTTTGTTTTTGTTTTCTACTGAGAATCAAATTCGGGACCTGGGGCTTCCCAGGCCCAAGGTACAATTTTATTATGTATGTTTATTTGAGGTAGTTGAAGAAGGTTAAGAAGGAAATGTTCATGCGAGGGGCAATTGCTGCTACCTAAGTTGTTCTTCTGTACCTTCACGACATCTTCCACAGTAACAAGAGATTGGCAGGGATCAGAGGTGACTGCAAGGAACAAGGGAGGAGAACGTCCTGCTAATGCAGGCAGCTTCAGGGTGCTAGGAGAGTGGAGAAAAATGCTCCGGGAGTTTCTCTTTTTTTTTTTTTTTTTTAATTTATTTATTTATTTATTTATTTGCTTGTTGTGTTTGTTTGTTTTTTTATTTATTCATTTTGTGGCTGGCTCAGCCTGCCCTGGTGGTGGCGCTGGCGCAGCATGTGGTGCCGGGGATCAAACTGCAGTCCCCGCAGTTGCCTGAGCCCTCCTAAGCAGGCGCTTTAGACCACTGAACCATCTCACCAGCCCCTGGAGTTTCTCTTTATGGCTTCTTGAGTTCACACTAGGAGGATGTCACTTCATGGCTGTGTGTACTGATCATTAAAACCACTCGTGCCAGCCAGTCTGGTCTGCTTAAGATGGCACCCACGTAGGGCCAAGTTAAATGACATCCCTCCCACTCTACAAAGGCAGGAACATGTCAAGTCCCCACACCTGTTCCTGACACTCCTGGCTCAAAGGAGGACCATTTTTGGGAGTTTACCTCAGGACAGGGCCATAGGTAGGTGTGAGGAGCTAGTAGCTCCCAAACCCCTGTAGGAAGAGCCCGTAGGAGTGTCCCCTGTAGGAAGCCACTCATCAGGGAGCCCACAACCCCAACAGGAGCAGGAAATCAGCAAGCAGTGCCAGCAGCCAGCTGGGGGGCTCATGGCAGAGCCATTATGGGGCAGAATGCTGAAGATCACTAGGGCACACAGGCATCCGCATCAGAAAGCGGGGCTCATGCTGAGAGCCAAGGGGCAATGAGCCACTACATGTTCATGCAACTCCTGTGAGCCCCTGGCCATCCCCACTGTGTGTCCCAGGTGCCAGTTCTCAAGGTCAAAATAACCAGGACCTCAGAGAACACAGATTTCCTTCATGGAAGCCCCACCCTTCCCAGAGGCAGAGGCACCCACTGTGGGCTGTACAATCCCTTCCAATGAAACATCAAAAACACAGTGATTTTTATCAAAAACCAAACAAATTCAAACTTCCTTTGGCAGAAGGAAACCAGCAGGGAACTGAGATGAGAAATAGCTTTGAAAGCAAGTGACGTGGCCTCCCCCCAGAGATCGCTGTGGCCCGCCAGCGTGTTTGCTTTCCAAATTTTAAAAACATTTTATTTATGTATTTAAACGTGTGCTCCAATAATTAAGATCATTTGCATTTTGAAAACGGCATTCTGGACCCACCCTTAAGGCAGCCTGAGCCAGCCAAAAAGAAAAAAGAAAACAGCGTTCTGATTAATCCACATTTTACATCCTACAAGGCCCTGGGCACTGTGTGGATGCTCTCCCTAACTTCCCTGTCATTTCACCCAACCTCTTCCTTCACCATCATGTGAGTTATTTTCCTTCCCTACCAGCCAGGCAGGCAGTTGGGAGAGGCATACACAGCCTTGGTTGTCAGGAGCTCTCCATCCTCTGACGGAAAAAGTCAACACAGTTGTTTAAATTTGACCTACCCTGTGCATTCTGCTAACAGATAAAAGAAGCAAAACAAGACAGCAGCGCTTGCAGGCTGAACAGAGCCTGCTGGCTCCTTCCACTTGCCTGCTTCCCTCTCCTATCCCTTTGTTTCTTTTACAGGCAGCATATTTTTCTCCTGTATTCCTGTATTTCAATTGTAACTTTCCAAGTTTCTCCACCTCAGCCATACTGGGTTTGTCCCATGAGCCTGCAGGAAAGCAGAATGGCATGCTTTACTGTTGGAGCTGGCCTGCCACCCTGGCAAAGTGAGTTAATAGCATCTCCCCTAGGACTGCTGCAATTGTACCCACAGCGATGGGGCCTGTCCCATAAAAGGCATTGAAGAGCTCCTGCCAGCAGCTCCAAGATTTTACCCTATGCTTTATGACAAGCCCCGTCCAGCTGTCACCTTGTTGTGGTAGACCTAGTTTCCATCCCCAACATCTGAGGGTGCCCTGGCCCTTGGTAGGGTTTGCCTGCAAATGACCACAGATGCACTGTCTACCCGTAGGCTCTGTCACTTGTGCAGCAGTAAATTCCCACACCAACCAGATCCAATACCCATTTACAATACACATTTTTGTGACTCCCTTTTGCTGTCTTGAAATAAGATTTTTATAAACTATCATGTACGAGATACATTCTTTTCACTCTCTGAAGGTTCAATAATTTATGTATGAATTAAACTGACAGCAGACAGGTTAATGGGAGAGAAACCATATAAATGTCTTATGTGCTTATGCACCAGAGCCCCACAGAGTGTGAGACTCAAAGAAAGCCAGATGACTGAAATGTACGTGACACACTGAGCTCTAGAGAGGAAGAGGGGCTTGAGGGCTTCCATAGGGCTAGGGGATAATACAGGAGATGATGTGGGAAAGGAGGCACCATGAACTCGGATGTGCTGTAGTTTAGATTTTTTTCCCCCCCAGGGATTGAACTCAGGACCCTGCACTTGTCAGGCAGGCACTTATGCCACTGAGCTATCTCCCTAGCCCTGGGTTTTCTAATACAAATAAAAAAGATAAAAAGCCTCTCAGGTAGTAGAGTTGTGTGGAGGAGCCCTCAGAATACTAGATGTCAGCCAGAGACCAAGTCTGTGAAGTCACCTTTAGCCTCTCTTCCTGTGACCCAGTTAACCTTCCACAGTTGATAAGATTACCGGGCCTGGGGGGAGAGCATGTGACTAGTGAAGTCCCGTGTTGGAGGACTGATCCTTCGGCATAGAAGGGAGTGTCAGAGAAAGCCCTCTCCTGTGCTTCAAGGAAGGTGGAGAGAAAAGAGACAGGGCCAGCGGAGGCCAGAGGGACCTGGGTTCTTGGGTTCACAGCACTCAGGAGAAAATCAGAACTGTCATACAATCACAATTACCATCCTGGATGGGAAAGGCAGGCACACGGACCAGAGGTAATGTCTCCGTGACTCAGTAACTTCCAGAACAGTTTTGCCACAGGGGATGTGATTTTTTAATAACTGTATATCAGGAGTTGATAAAATTCCAAACACAATGAAGAATAACTGAATGCAATTTGCACATGGTAGTTGGGCTCCAGGAAAGGTGTGTGATAAAACCGTGTTTGTCCAAACCAGAGCACCGCTTTGTGCATGTCACATGAGGCTGAGATTTGGGTTCATGAACTGGCTTTTCACTGCACAAATGTTCTAGCGGGATGGAAGATGTACAGTCCCGCACAGCATTAACTGCCAGAGAAATCATGCCTATCACTATGACCATGGAAAATATGTTTATTTCTAGGATGTTCCCTAGAAGGCAAGCTGCCCCACAGGAACAGCGATTCAGGGTTAAAGATGAGAATGGACTCTAGCTCAAGCCTCATTTTAGTTTCCATGGCTGAATGTTAAGCCAGGAAGGATTAAAGCCCCCTCCTGGCCTGTAGTTGCCATCTGGCAGTGTGTACCAGAATCTCCAAGGCACCTTTCAAAAGTCACAAATCAGGGCTCTGTTGCAGGCTGACTGAGGAACCAGGCCTGGGTAGCTATGGAAAGCACACTCCAGAATCAGAGCTGCTAACTTCTACTCACTTTCCTCTATTACTATACCTTGGCCCTATAGCTAACAGAAACTAAACCTAGAATTCCTAATATTCTAGCCCCCAAAGCCCAAACACAAAAAACAGTGAAACCCATGATTTCTTGCACTGGCCTGGAGATACATGTGCTATATGACTTCGGATGTATTGTTTACCTTCTCTGGGCCTCAATTTCCTCACCTCAAAGTTGGATAGTGAAAGAAACTACTCACCACCCCTGCAAGTCTAGTATTCTCCCTGGCCTACCTGGGTTCCACATCCCAGGGGTCTGCTCAGTAGCTCTACCTGTCTGACTCTGGGTTCTTAGAAAAGGCCACCCATTGTGGGATGATTTGATTGTGGAAGGTGACAGTGCTGGTCCTTCTGTGTGGATGAGCCATGATGCCAGGATGCCCTGAGAGGCCAGGCCCATTCTCTGGCTTGTTGACACAGACAGGACCTAATGAAGAGGCCTGGTGTAACCTAAGTCCTGGATAAACAGAGGTCCAACAGGTAATGACAAGTCTGGGCCCTCAGTTCTCCTGAGCTGGCCTTGTAGAACTGGTTTCTGGGCTGACTTAGAGGGAAACTTTGGAAGGCTGAGCAGCACCTATGTCCCCAGTGCTGAGATTAGGGGAGCCGGGGGTGTCCATCTCTGCAAGGGGGTGAAGGCCTTGTATGGTTTTAGAAACTGAATGAAAGGCATTTTCTCCAGTCAGTTTTTAAAATTTAAGGGCAGAGTTATTTTCTTTGCTCAGGATGATTGACTTAGACAGAGAAATCAAAGGCAGCTGGAGCAGAGAATCCAGAACGAGCGGAAATTAACTGGGCACAGACTCCCGCTGGAACTGCACAGGCCCAGGCCAGCAGTAGTGACAGGAAGCCCAGTGCAGCCAGAGACGCATGAGGGGGAGAGGAACACAGAGCTTGGCATGTAGGTCAGCTGATGTGCAGAGTAGCTGTGGCAGGGGCGCATGCCTGCAGATGCCCAGGCAGGTAAAGCAATTTGTCATTTAGGAATATGGACCACAGGCTCAGTCATTCATTCTCTGTCGTGCAGTGTGCAGCATCTTGCTCATGGGATGCAGTGCTTGCTGCAGTGCAGTGCAGTGCAGCTGCAGTTCTAGCAGACAGAGACAAATAACATAGAAAGCTGCAGGGCAAGTTAGAAGGTAGCAAGGACTCTGAAGAAGAGGGAAGCCAAGCCAAGCCCAGGGAGTACAGAGAGTGGGGCTTAGAAGAGGAAGTCCTGGACACTAACCTCAGTTCTAACCAGAATGGTAGGGGAGGCCCAACACCTCAATTTCTTAAAAAGACATAAAAATCTACCCTCTCCTTTTATGGCCAACTCAGCCCTTCCTGGGGGTGGCACTGGCACAGGATGTGGTGCCTGAGATCAAGCTGTGGTCCCTGTGGTTGCCTAAGTTTGCCTAAACAGGTGTTTAGACCACTGAGCTATCTCGCCAGCCCCCACACTCTTTTTTTGTGTGTGCTGGAGATGAACCCAGGGCCTTGTATATCCTAGGCAAGCACTGTACTACTGAGCTACACCCCAAACCCCTCTCTCAATTCTAAAGTTGTAACATCCTAGAGGACCCTGTAGAATCAGAGATTCTTCTCATTCTCTCTGTTAGGCCCACTTTGATTCTTCACGCACTTGTGTGTATACGGTATTGGGAATTGAATCTGGGGCCTTTCATGTGCTAGGTAAGCACTCTAGCACTCAGCTAATGCCCAGCTTCTTTTTAAATTTTGAGACGGTATCTCACTAAATGGCTGAGGCTGGCCTTGCTCTTCCTGACTTGGCCTCCAGGATAGCTGGGATTACAGGTGCAGGGTACTACACCCAGGTACTGTTTATATAGAAACAGTTTCAGTACTCTGAGAGACACAGTCCAGGTACAGAGCTTTTCCCTGCTTCATAAATGCAAACTTCAGGTATTACCAATGTTGCTGCAGCCTATTACAGAGCAAGCTTCCTTCTGCCCGTGTGCCCCAGCTGTTCAGAGATTCTGCTCCCTCGTGGCAGAGAAGGGTTCCGCAGCCACCTGCCCCAACTTTGGTATGAAGAAAAGACTATCGCTTTCTTTTTTTTTTTTTTTTTT